>CANDYH010000523.1:0-18354 GCA_947396885.1 Heligmosomoides polygyrus polygyrus | reverse complement strand
GGATGTTTTGTTGCGATCAAAACTCTTGCGCCAGGCGGGACTCGAACCCGCATCTTCTGCTTTCCGGGCAGCGATGTTCGCCTTACACCACCGTCGCTGTTTGTTTGTTTGCACGTAACATCCGCGATAGGGGCGCGAGTAGCGCAGTAGGGCGCGAGTAGCGCAGTAGGGCGCGAGTAGCGCAGTCGGAGGAGGCGCGACTGCGGCGTGCACCCGATACCAGGTTCCTGGTTCGGATTTCCCGCCCAGGCCAACCAAGCCTTCCATCCCTCCGGGGTCGGTGAATTGGTACCAGACGTGTCTGGGAAGGATGAAGCGCTGACTTGTTCATCGGCTGGCCACCGCAAGTCATTGTATGGCCAAATACGCATTCAAATCGCCTCCGCGACATCCTGTAGAAGTAGAATGCGCTGGCGCATCCCAGAAGGGATTGAGTAACGCCGTCCTTTATCCTTTATCCTTTATCCTAACATCCGCGATATCCTCGAGGTCTGCCAGCACCCACTCGTGACACGGGATGTCGCGGATGTTACGTGCGGTCAAACAGCGCCGGTGGGTGTAAGGCGAACATCGCTGCCCGGAAAGCAGAAGATGCGGGTTCGAGTCCCGCCCGGCGCAAGAGTTTTGATCGCAACAAAACATCCTGTAACAGCAATACTTTCAATATCAAAGGAGCACTTTATGTTAAATTATTTGTGACAGGGCATTAATCTTTAGAAAAAGTGGATCAAAAACTGCGAGAAACTGTTGAAGATTTATTTTACACTTCTGAAAGCAAAAACGAAGAGAAGAAGTACTGAATAATGTGCAGGGCTTTATTACACGATTTAATAAAAAAAGCATTCTGAAATGAGCGAGGAACAAAGGGAAGATGTTCGGATACGAAAAGCTATTCTCTCATTGACTATTCTCTTATGGGATAACCAGAGTGCCTACATTCGGAGATTCTACATTCTAGTCTGAATATTCTCTAAGAAACGATGATTAAATCTGGGAACCGGTGGCGGTTAATACAACAACTTTGCTCGTGTTGGTTGTGGCTACAGATGAACTCTTCCACTTTCCAATCTTCAAGGTCTTCAACACTTCTCTACCGATGGTTCGATTGAGTATCAGGTAAACGAACGCCGGAAAGCCTGAAGTGCAAAGAAACTGTTTTCGTCGAAAAATCGAAAAAAAAAAATGGAAGAGCTGGTAGCTATGAGCATGGTTATTTACAGCACACATTTCACACTAAAAGCCAAAGGTCAGAATAGCAAATAAATCGAACCGAGGACAGTTTCGTGGAGGAACCGACTGCGAAGGAGTATAACTTCAAGTTCGGGGCTGACAAAGAAACGCGGCGTCGACCTACATGTTCTTTTGTGCGATGGACATGGAGAATGAGATGAAATGTGCTTGGAAGACAAAGAGAAGAGTGGCGTGCTGTTAGATTTTCAGCAGGGTATACAGACTATTAAGTCGGACCAATAGTTTTCCTCGTCTTTGACTTCTAACTTCAAGTGATCGTATAGATTTCGTAAATTTTCGTACATTTTTTGTTCACGGTGAAATTCCTTCTCTGCATGTGTTCTGAGAAATATATTTGTTTGTTGCACTCGTAGGTGCGCTCCTATCGTACGAAACAAAAATTAAAACAGTAAAAGAAATACAAAATAGTGCTTCTAGATCCTATTCGTCGAATTAATAAAACTTAGAGTTAGTAAAATTTTTATTTTCAATTTAAATCAGAAAAATTAAATTATTAGGTTGGCAACTAATTTTGTGGACTCTCAAGAATCTTCAGCAAAACTCTTTATTAATAAATAACTAATGCCAATCTTTAATTGAAATAAGATCCCCAGAGCGCAGAAGTGCTTCCCATATATCAGGTAGCTGGTCTGTCTACCGGCCATAGAATTATTGTGCTTTTAAGGCCAAGAATCTTTGGAGGTGCATTTTGACCCGGTCCACGTTATTAAATCGTCTTCCAACCAGCAAGTACTGCACCGAACTAAAAATGTGGAAGTCACTCGGCGCAAGGTCTGGGCTGTAAGGTGGATGAGTTTGACGCTTCCAGTCAAGGTCTTCTATTTTTTTGAGGCGTCCGGTTCGCTACGTTCCCTCCGTTTGGTGGTGTCAAGAAGGTACTATCTTCTGGGAGCTCATCAAGAACGGTGTCAGCATTAATGCTGTAATCTACTCTTCTCATCCTGGCCGCGCGCAGGCTGAACTCCGCTGGAATCGGTTCAGGCAGATTTTCAGGAGCGGAATTATTTATTAGCAGGATAACGCCAGATCACACGTTACGAATCGGGAGCTTCAAAAAATCGAAGACCTTAGCTGGGAGCGTCTAACTCACCCACCTTACAGCACAGGCCATGCGCCAAATGACTAGCACCTTTACAGCCCGTTGCAGCACTTCTTGGTTGGAGGACGACTTATTAATGTGACCATGTCAATATGCACCTCCAAGGATTCTTGGCTGCAAAAGCACAAGAATTCTACAGCTGTGGGAAGGGCCAGGTAGCTGATAAATGGGAAGCAGTCCCGCGTTCCAACAGATCTTACTTTGGTTGAAAACTGTTATTTGTTATTTGTTTATGAACACTTTTGTTGAAGCCGCTTGAGAGTCCACGAAATTAGTTGCCAACCTAATAGTAAGAATTAGCAAAAAATTAAATTAATATCAATTAATTATAATTGGTAAAAAATTAAATTAGTATTCAAAATAGTAAAACTTTGAATTAGTAAAAAAATTTATCTTCATGTTATTTTTAAATTTTAAAAATTTAGAAATAATAAAAATTCGAAGAAAACAATAGATAAAAAATGAGGTTATGGGAGCAACTTGCACGTAAATTAAACAGAATAATACTGTAGCCTTTAAGATCTACATAAGGATTGCTAAGGAGCAGAATCAGTGCCTCTCCACATAGCGATCGACTTCATCAACCGCCGGGCAGAAATATGGGAATTGCTTCTCGCAACTGGAAAAACACATCTTCAGACGATTGATCCCAAAAACCGTGCTCAAACCAGGAATGCCGAAATATCCGCCAGTTTTTTTAAACCATGATTGATGAAGTTGGAGATCTTGGTTATGTAATAGGAAACGACCTGTGCCTCCTCAGGACCTCAAGAATGACAGTCCTTAGTAAGAACATTCAGCTCTCATAACCTCTTTAGGGTTTTGAAAGTACCCTAGGGCTAAAAAGTGTGAAGATTTAGAGGAGCTCTCTGCTCAAGCTGCAGAAAGTTTGTCAAGTGTTTAGTGTCAAGGAGTGATGCAAGAAATGTCCCTTGTGATTTGCTGCTTATCTAGCTATTTTTTTATTTCCGACATTGTTATTTGTTTATTGGGTTTCCATATTTAGTACGAATACGGTGCTTCCATTACTTGACTTGGTCGAGGTGAGGTTTCCTTAGGAAATACGTGTAAAGCTGCATGACCTCGAATTTCACACAATTCCAAATTTCGACCCGAGTCATCTAGTGCAGAAACTCGATTACATCATTACATCCAGAGAGAAATACGAAGACTCCACAACATTGAGTGAGAGCTTTTCAGTTGATACTGCTTACAGCAAACCTGACTCATCACGCTCTCCCTCTCCTGGCGGGACCCGTAATACGAAACAGCCTTGCCTTTGCAATCTGAACAATCTCGCTTCCACATGTTGCTATTTGGTTGTAGGTCGTCGGTCCGTTCGTCGTTGCTGTCGTCGTTCGCCGCAATCTCGTGGTGGCTCGAGATCTCTGTTGGAAGTGCTTTCGACCCACTCAGTAGTTATCCATATGGACAGAGGAGACCATCATCAGCTCCTCTTAGCAGAACTTCGAGCAGGAATACACATCACTCTTCCTCCAGAGATCTTCGCAGCGGAAGCCAAGAGCTTCGCAGCTAAGACTACGACAGACACCGTTCGCCAAGACGATACGCGAGACAAGAAGCCTATCTCGCGACTACCGCAGGGAACGCAGCCACTCGTATAGAGACCTCACGCTCGCCATATTACAGCCTTATAGATACAATACGTCACGGCGTATTCACGGCGCAGGCTCTGAGCCGCGTTTCGTTCGCATCTCCTGTAAGAAAGCGCCAAAATTTTTCAACTCGTCGCAGCGGTTCTCCTTTTCCATGTTTGCACCACACTTTCGAGTCTGAGACGGAACAATCACAGTCGCCTATCCTAACAATACAGTATTATCTATCAGCCAACGTAGGAGCTCTACTTTTCTAATGTTAGTCAAAGCAAAAACTTATAGTTATAAGAATGCCCAGTTCGAAGAGGTTACATTACTCCTCGACTCTGGTGCAGAAAACAGCTTTACCTCTACAAATGCAAATCAACGTTTGAGGTCTCAAGATGCTATTAAATCCTAAACTTCACACATTCATAACGTTCGGTGATTAGTGTACCTCCGAAGTTTCAGGTATTGTAGAGACAATCCTTGCCGACTCGGCCAAGATCTCGTGGTTGAACTCACGACCAAAGAGATCATTACGCTGCCGCAATAGCTACCAAGTCTCGCAGACGAAGACGTGCAGTCCACATTGCATCCTGCCTTCGATCTGCCTGCGTGTCGTACTAAGAGTCTTTCCCCTGACATTCTCGTTGGGATTGACTGTTACTGTGACATATTGTCGCCCGAAGCTCCAATCTGCTTGTCTTCAGGCATGATCTTAGCCACACTCGAGTCGGTACAGTTATCCCGGGCAACTGGGTTTTTCAATCCGGTTATAACATAGCTAGAATCCCATCGACACGCACGCAGCAGACAAGTTCAGCAGCGACGAAACCATGCAGGATTCTGTTCCTGGACGCTTTAGGAATAGTAGACGACCATTACCCTGCGATGAACAGCAAGTTGAAAAAACTGTTTTAGATAACTTCAATCGCACTTCTGAGTTTCGTAGACGGTTATCTGTGTGTTCAAGTCTCAGAAAAAGATCAGTATCCTACATTACAAGACAACGAACGTTCAGCGTATTACAGGTTATAAACCAATTTCATCGTCCCAGCAAACCCACAGCTTGGTCGCCGTGCGTAAAAGTTATCCATGATCATCTGGATACGTAGAGAACGTCTACAAGCGCTTGTTCGATAACTCTCCAGTCTATTACATCCCGCACCGAGCGGTATACAAGGATAGGTCGTCTACTATCAACTCTTAGTTGTGTTCGATGCGTCCTCTAATGGTAGGACGTCAGCTAGAGAGCTATCCTCTAATGGTAGGATGAAGAACGTGGTCAGTTTAAATGCCTGTATCCATCAAGGACTGACGCCAGAGCTGATTGGGATACTTTTAGGAGCACGTTAACATCGCTACCTTCTGATAGGTGATTTCGAAAAAGCTTTTCATCAAATACGGCTTTAGCTCTCGCAGCCAGATGCTATTCGCTTTCTGTGGGTAAAAGATCCATACAAACCACCACCACCATATAACTTGCGCATATTACGCTTCACTCGCATTCCGTTTGAGGCCAACGTATCGCCATTCCTACTTGTCGTATCCATACAATATTATCTCCGTAGAGAGGATAGCTCTCTAGCTGACAAGGTCGTACGTAACAATTACGTGGATAACGTCATTCAGGGTGCTATCTCCCACGAAGACATCTTCCAAAAATACATAGCATCAAAAAACAAAAAATATTCTTTAAGATGTACATGGATATCAGAGAATTCTTATGCAACTTAGACACCGTCAATTTTGCATTGTTGGCAAAGAACTGCGCCATCAACTCAGCTAACGCTAGCTTGCTTGGTCTTCGCTGGCAGTTTGCCAGATACTTCTTACTTGACTGCTTAGATTGACGTGAGCGGTTGTGATAGGTATGCCAGAGGTAATTCCTATCACCACCGTTCACACCAATCTAAGCAGCTGCTCTTCGCGTTTTAGCGTCTATGCATGAACCGTTAGGTCTCTTACGCCCTTCCTAGCTCCCGTCAAGCTCTTCAACCAGAACCTGTGGACGCATGACCTAGTTTGGGATTGTTGTGAATATCCAACTATGGTCTACATCTATGAATATATAATAGTATAATATAGAACAAATAAGAATGAATGATAAGGTTTAGCATAGCTAAGTGAACACTCTAAGATAAGTATCATTGAGTAACATCCACAGGCATAACTTAGGGGTACCGCAAGTAGGCAATAGAGATAGCGCTCAAGTAGTCCACTCTAAGAGCCGTACCCCCTTCTAAAACCAGAGGTGGTTATCCCGATTAGCTAACCATCGGAGATATTTGTAGCTCCGCCTCTACATACTTTTATATAGTCTGCTGTGATGTAATATTCGATTACTTTATAACTGTGCTTTGACAGTTATAAAGTAATAAATCCCTTATTACAGTTGGCTGCAGACGCATCCGTTGGTGAACCACCAAAGGATACGCCTTTAGACCAGGCGCAGCAGCAAAAATGGTTGCAGCTGCTCGCAGACCTCAGCGAACAAGTTCCAGCGTTAGAGGTGGTTCATTCTTCCCACCACAGCAGGCGCTAGTTAGTTCGAGCTTTGCGTCTTCGGAGACGTCTCGGAACGACTGTACGCATGCTCTGTGTTTCTCGTTTGCCACACATCAAATTCAAGGCAGTCAACATTTCTCATGGCCAAATCGTACCTTAACAGTACTAGTCCGTTCACAGTTTCACTTGCAGAGCTCCTGGCCATGCTAATCAGCGTCCGTTTTGCCCAATATTTTGACAAACACTTAAGCTTACCTATTTAAACGATGCACATTTTCTCAGACCCGCTAATTGTGCTACATTAGGTTCATACCACAAAATGCCCAAAATCTTCATCCGTAATCGAGTCGCTGCCATTCGTAACGCCATAGCTACGTTTGAAGCTCGAAATGTCCGCGCTCAGTTCGACTACGTAGCTTCAAGGACAATCCTGCAAACCACACTACTCGAGGCTGACAACGAAGGAAGCTGAAAATCAGGTGTGGTGAACTAGGTCATCGTCCTTGCGCAAATCACCAAATGCCGCACAGCAATGTGGATTTCCTTAAGACTCAGAGGAAGACGTCCAGTCGGAATATGCGCAAGTCAATTTCGTAGGAAACTGTAAGTTTGAGTCCGTTTTACCATTCTCACTGACAAATAACTTAAATTGGTCCGCCTAACAGCTCACATACTCAAATTCCTCCATATCCGGGTGTATAACCGCTTGTTGCAACGTTCGTAGGCAAAAATTGCGTCAGCACTACCGTCCACAGCAACGGTATCAAATTCTCGCACAGTACAGCCGCCAGACGTTTCCGTAGCAGAGGTCCAGCTCATCCTCGCGCAATATCGGACGAGGAGGACTTACATCATCTAAGCATCGCTAATTTTAATGCTCGACGCGCTCAAAACAGTCTAACTCGCTACACGTATCGTATCGTTCCTTTAGGGACCGCTCCAATACTCTTGCTTGCCGCAGCATAGGCTATCGCACTTCATAGTGCTTCAGTATCACCTCAAAAATTGTCATTCCTGCACGTATCACACTATCCCGAATATACGAATCGGCCCTTCATTCCATCAATTCGTGTGTGCGTTGCCAAGACACTCCTTACCTAAATAACCAGTAAAAGGGTCATGCAACTCCGAGCAGGCATCCTGATATACCATCTTTACAGCCAGAACGCATCTGCCGGTCAAAACTGTTTCAGAACGTAGGACTCGACTATCTCTGCCCTCCGGTCTGCACAAGTACACTTCAGGCAAGATCTTGAGCTATCTCATCACGTGTACGGCGACAAGAGTGATACACTTGGAAGTTGTCTTAGGCAACACGACGCAATAATTCCTGCTCGCATTCAGAAAATTCGAGCCACGCAGAGGATGTCGAGATGTCGTCTGCAGCGACAACTCCTCCACTTTCCATGCAGCGAAAAGTACCATTACGACCTTACTCTACTCATTAGCTTCGTGGCGTACATTATCGAAATTCTGCGTGAGACACACGATCACGTGGAAGCTCATCAAGGCGCTCTCACCGCCGCTGCTCTCACAAATGAGAGTTTTACTAGCGCTTAGTAGGGCTCTTTAAAGCAGCGTACAAAATCCTTCGGCATCGCAGTCCTTCCACTTACACAGCTTCCAACCATAGTAACGGAGGTCAAAGCTACACTAAATTCACGCCCGATAACTCCATAGGAAAAAGCTGCGTTTGTGCATATTTTGCGCCTCATCGATTTCCTTATTCCAGAAGTCGACATGCAGCTTTCACCGTTGCCGCAGCAGTCGGAAGAGTTCCTAACCGCATCCCACACTTTGACCATGTGGTATAAGGAAACTATCGCCGTGCTCGACCAGTTTTGGGAAGTCTGGTTCAACGACTATCTCCAAGCACTTCGCGAACGCCACTAGACTCGGTCAAAGAACGCCAGATTAATGTCTGACGACTCCGCATGTCGGTGACGTGGTTCTTGTAGCCGATGACTACGTCTCCCGAGGACAGTGGAATTACGGTTTGATAGAGAAGGTTCACGTAGGAAAGTGCAGTTCAATTAGGTCTGTAGGTGTGCGCACACTTAACGGAAAAACTCTTACAAGGGCTGTTTCAACGCTTTATCGGCTCAAAATCACGTCTGCTACGACGAAGCCGAACGCAGAAAGCGATAAAACCGCTCAAGCTCCGAGCGCAGCTCCTCTGTGCGGCGAAAACGTCCCATGCTTTCATCAATCCTTGTCGGGCCTCCAACAATTATAAATTTCAGTGTAGTTCTCGAAAACTAGGGATTAATTGTTTCCTACGATGCTCCACGATGACAAACCGCCTCATTGTGTTTTAGCGACGAGGCGCCAATTCCGCACGCGTCGCAGCCGACGCAACTTTGCGCAACTTTTTAATGATGATTTCGGCGCTGACGCAGCTCCTACGCTGTTCCAGAACCTTCGCAGAGCTTGCCAAACCCTGCCTTCCTCAACTAGCATCCGTCTCATGGACCACCCACGACGCAGGAGGACGGGCTGCAGCGGAGGAGAAGCCGCAGAAATCAGGCTGGTTGGGTTTTTTGATGTTCCTCTTGTTTTTGTGGACGATTACTGCGTTTTTGCGATTTTTTGACCTTTTCTTTTTTGCTCCATTTCGCTCGCAGCGCCTTATATTGGTGTGATTTTTGTTATTTTTCTTCCATTTTGCACGCAGCGAGTCTCTTTCTCATCTCCATCATTCGCACGCTACCGTAGCCGCCGCTACCGCTTACCATCGTCCGCAGCTGAGGTTACTTTCCGCCTGCCATCGCCCGCAGCGGGGGTTCTTCCACTCCGCGCCGGTAGAAAGGCGTCGCCCCCACCCCTTCACCCGTAGTAGGGTGGTCTCGGGCTCCGCAGCCGATACCTTGGCCCTGCGCCAGCCTCCAGCCGCAGCGAGCGACCCTTATCGCAGCGCACCCAGACCGGCCCCCTATCCTTTTCATTGACACACGCCCATGGTTTCCCGCTCGTCTGCAGCCGCTGCCTAGGAAACCAATGGAGTGTTTCTTCTGCGCAGAAGATCAGCACCAGCTACCCCAACGATCGCAGCGTTTGCCACCCTGTCCCACGCCCGCAAAGGACGCTGTTTCATGTGTGGAGGGCATCACATAGATGCCGATTGCCCAGCGGCAGGAGCAATGCCACTTCTGCCGCCTGGGCAACCATCATGCGGCCTTCGTCATGGGCAACCACCACGCGATCCAGGATGCTGCGGCCGACAGGTGGCATAGGATCATGCGTAGAGCGCATTATATCGTAGTGAAGGTACACGAACTTCGCCGCAGCGAGGAGGAATTTGAGGCGAACCACTTCTATCGTCTGTCCCTCAACGATAACTGAGGGTAAGTAACCTTTTATTTCTTCTAACCTCTAACCTCCCACTAACCTATCCTACCTCAGGCTTTTTTCTTTCAACACGAAGTTATTTCCTACTTGTATACCTTACTCGTACATCAATTATCAAACCAATCAATTAAGACCTACTTGTTCATTGCAACGCAGCCCTCGCCGACAACTGTTCGTCTCGCAGCGAACGACATAACGGTCAACACAAATTCCCCACAGAAAGGGACAGCACAGCAAAGAACCCGCAGCAAGGTACACCACAGCACGGAACTCTGCAGGGAAGCAGTTGACGACCACTACTACCTCATCAACTACAACCTCCGCATCACTTCCGCAGCAGGAGCATACGATCTCATTAACCCACCTGTGTAGAAAGTCACTACACACACGCTTATCCCTCCCTGGACCACACTTGTAGTTGACCCAGCGACGCACGCAGGTGGCATCGCCCGCTGTCGTGGTTCCCACGATTAAACGGAGCTTGTTGTCAGTGTGCGCATGTACCACACGTACTCATGAATAAATTTGGGCCCCGAGTCCTGGGGTTTGTTCCGTCGCTGCTCCGTGCTGTCGTTACCGGTCTTCCGTCGTCGCCAGCCCGTCCTCCCCTCCGCGTCTCCGCTGCGGCGGCCTTCTCCGCAGGACCTTCCGTCGGCGGAAGTCCGTCGACCGTCTAACGTTATGTTGAGGACTAGTGAACTGCGAAGGCAATGTGGGCCGTGATCTATTCAACATTTGAACGTGTTCGTATCTAGTAATTGTACTAGTACTGGTGGGACGCGTCCCAGTGGTATCGTGATAAGTCGCGTGGACCTCGAGAATCCCTGAAGTTGTCGAACGGGAACATGTCTACGAATTCGCGGCGTCTCTTCCCAAAAAATAGGGCCTCAACGCTACCCCGCAACAGGGCAGGCGAGGACCAGCGCCATAGTACATTTGCGTATAAGCGTAAAAAACGGGGAGACGGCACGACATCCGCTACTGTCGCCCAAGTCACTCTCGTAGGTCACGACGTTAACCTGTATATTAATACCTGTAAGTAACGCAAAACATCGTCGACACCTTTTCAGGCTCCCCAGTGTCGTGACTTCCGCACTAATACATATTGGGGCCACGCATGATCGCGAGCCCGGCCGCAGGGGTGCGCGCCCCTTGCACCTGAGGCACGCCAGGCGTTGTCTTCTTTGGTCGTCGCAGTGGCCAGTCGAGTCATAGCTGGTCGCCGTGGTCTTCGTCAGCCGCAGCCAACGCGGTCGTCCGCCGTAGCTTAAAGAACAACCTCGTCGTCGCCTAGCCTCGGCCCGCTAACCGCAGGCCTTCGGAACCCCACTATTCGCTATTCGATTGCTATTCGCTACGTCGACTCCTTCTACAGCGAACGTCAGGATCGTCCGTCACCTGCCTCGCCACGTCGTCCGTCGACTAACGTCAACCGCAGGACGTCTGATCACAGTCAGCCGCAGAACTTGGGATTGTCGCAGCCCCCGCGTGTGATCGGCTGCAGCGGGCGTCGTCAGGTTTCGCACTACGGCTGCTATCACGGCTAGGGCTGTCCCGGCACGTGGCAGTCCACTGTGGTTGCCCGCCGTGCAGGTCGTTATGAGGTTCCGCCCCACCGTAGGGTTTGGGCGTGTCCTCCCTTGACAGTGAGGGATTTCGTCACATGTATTGTCTCATGGATATATCGAACACACATATAGCAGTATCGTTTTTCTTGCTGAAGATAATAATTATTAAACGGTATATTCATCATCATTTCACGACGAAATGGGTTTCACGCCCATTGGGTAATATCGAGATAAAGAAATGAACGACAAAGACGAAGAGTACTGTCTCCGAGTAAGGCAGCCGCACTATGTTCCTGCTTGCTAGAAACGACGACGTAATGGGGCACCTCTTCTGGTGCTAGAGTATACAGTAAATCTGTGTGAAACCGTCCTTACTCCTTTCTTCACTTCTTTAACCTTCCACGTTTCCTTTGTTTTATGCTGCCTTGATCTTTGCTTTCAGGCTCTGAAGAAATCCGTCGAAAAGCGTTAGCCAAGAAACACTTGTGAGAACTCGTGGGGAGCTCATTCAAAACGCCGCTACAAGAACAAAATATGTGCTTACCGTTACTCAGCATCCAGCTGACATGACCGATTAGAATAAAGTACGCCGGTGTT
The DNA here is from genome assembly GCA_947396885.1 of Heligmosomoides polygyrus polygyrus. NCBI lineage: Eukaryota > Metazoa > Nematoda > Chromadorea > Rhabditida > Heligmosomidae > Heligmosomoides > Heligmosomoides polygyrus. The sequence goes on along the minus strand of CANDYH010000523.1, from coordinate 6,385 downwards.
TCGAAGAATTGCATATAAACATAGATCAAGGATCCAGTTAGATTTGCCATGCAGATCGAAGACGTTTGGATGAAAAACTATAATGGAATGGCTCGATGGGCGCTTGTAACATAAAATGATAAAGTACGGCGATAATCAATCCTTGGGATGCACCACGCATTGTGCTTCCTGATATCGTGGAGGCAACTTGAACGCATACTTGGCCTATCTGTTTAAGGTTTACAAATGGAGGAAAATGATAAGAGCTAATCTTCATATCATTAGTACAAATGCTGCTTATTGATATCCATTCTCTGTCTATCATAACAGACAGGGTGTGAAAAATTTCAATTGCCTTCGATGCAATAATACTGGCTATGTACCTATATGTTTTTGCGTTTACTATTGCCTTGTAAAAGGAGTTCTACAAGGTATGGAATATGGAGGGGTTTTTATCTTTCTCTCATTTTTCGATAATTCGCCTTTTTATGTACGGTAAGACGGGTTATATAAAACTGATTCAGAAGGGAAGGCTAGATGGCTGAGTACAGAAATTGGGATAGATCTGCTAATTTTTACCGAGTTCGCGTTCGAAAAAGCTTGTCATCACCTTTGCCTCTTAATTACTATAAGTTTTCGGGAACGCGGCAGGCATAAGGAATTGATGGACTGCCTTAAACGTGCCTATTTAAAATTCAGAAAATTTGGAATTGTTCTGGTTTCAAGGACATTGAATTCTAAAAACTATAATAAAATTCGATACCGATTTCTGCGCCCAACTCAGCTTGCTTCCTCTTGAACTGCGTAGCAGTACCTTAGCGTAAAGCCCATACAGCAGTGTGGTCACTGCTACAATAAGTAGATTGTTGATACTGTGTGGGATGTTGACGTACTGAAAAACATCATTCATGACATGGTTAATACAGTAGGCACGGTTGGTAATAATGTGAACGTACAGTTTATAGCCAACTATTGGGTTGCTGGATAATTAATGTCCTTTTTCTAGATGGTGTGAACTGCATATTTTTATGTGATAGTGATTGCGTGGCTCACATTGTATACCACTTTAAGAAATAGACTTTAGTCTATCGCCTTCTTCTCAAAAACTGAGCATTATTAGTAAAAGCAAGTTGGTAAAGATTAGGTTGAAAATGGACAATCAAAGAGAGCGGCGGAATGCGATGATGGGGTACGGAAGCGCTCAAAGCGGCCGGAAACTGGAATACGAAAAGCTGAAACGGAAATGACACATACTCGTCATTTCTTCAAAGTACATCTGAAAGGCGTCAGAAGCTGCTTTTATTGTAAGGTTTCCTCCTTTTTTCCTTCCTCCATCCTTACCACAACATAATGTAACGAAGCATGAATTCATAATATCTTTCTAGCTATGGTTTGTGACATCCTTCTAGCTATGGCTAGAGCAATAAAAAAGAAAAATTTCAGGCTCTTATCTCACTATTTCTCACTATTTCAGCATACACTCTCTCCACTGTTCTATATCTAGTTCTTTCTGACTAAAGGTTTTTCGCTGACTTTTTTGCAACAGTTTTTTTGAACAGTAGATTTATCCGATTGAGATTACTTGCAAGGCTATATAAAAACTGAATCAGGTAAGGGTTAAAACTAGAGCATTCACCCAGATCATATTTGGAGCTGTGGCAGCATGAGCGTGGTGGGCAAATATCTGCACATTCAAGATTAGATGTTACATTACAAACTGATTTCATTCTGGGATCTGAGATGATAATTGTATCACTGATTTGTCAGATGGGTCTACATTTCTACAAGAATATTACCTCTGTGCCAGCCTAGAAGCTTTCTGATATTGAAGGAGCGAAACAGTTCCTAGATGGTTCTTTAAGTGAAAATTTTGTTTCAGAGTTCAGTAAGTAACTCTATTCAACCAAATAACAATTAAAGGTAGATATTCGTAGAAATATTTTTGAAAAATCAATTATATTGCTACATGTGGATGAAATTAGCACCTTCATTCAGAAACACTGAAGTAGTCTAGGAGCAGACGAGCGCTTGACACAACTTGGCTGAACCCTTGTTTCATGGTTCTGCGCCATATGCTTACAAGGTTTTTGTAGCTATGTGTAGCTAGTTGAACAGGAATTTTATGATCATTCAAATGTTGACTGCATTTTGTGCACACTACATACATACCCTTTGCTGGCACACTAATATGGCCTTGGCCTTGCGCTCAGCCGTTGCCTTTTTTGTTCTTCTGCTAATTTAACAAATATCAGGAATATTAATAAAGAATAGAAGATATTAGTTCTCAAACAGTATTTCTCTCGCAATCATATGAAAGAGAACTTTTTAATTGATGAGCTTACTGTGTTCAATATAAAACTAGTGTTGAACAGTGCACATTTCCGTTTCCGCCTTCCTGTCCAAAAACAGACGGAACACGGCACGGAATGGAAGAGCTCAAAACGGCAGAAAATCCGAATTAGGAACACGGAAACAAAAATTCCGCATACCTCCGTATCTGAATAACTCTCAATCAATTAAACATTTTAATTTACTGAACGAGAGCACGAACAACTATCTGTGTCGGAATACTTCAGAATGCACGTTGGCACTGTTTCGGCCAAAAGAATACAAACTCTACGCTCATTCAAAAGTGCACACATTTCTTCACAAGAACCCTACGTGGAGGTTTTTTATGTAAATTTTCATAAAGCAATAGATATTTTGCCCATGCTGTAAAGTAACCACTTGGCCGTTAGATAAGTTTATTTTTTCTCGAAATATATTTGGCTTAAGAAAAGAAGCAATTAAAAAAATTAAAATTAAAAATTAAACTAAAATTTTAACAATTATAGCACAGACCGAGTGCTTTTTTATCGAACATGCGGTTGTTTCCGGTGAAACGCCAAAAGTTATCAGTTTAAGAGAAATTGAGAAAATGCGAATTCTCTATACATAACATCCACATTATCAAGAGGTCGACATGCATTTTGAGTAAAGAGGTGTTTTTGAGTCGAGTTGTGGTTTGTTTTATATAAGCCTCGAAAGCTGATGACTAAAATCATGATAAAGCTACCGCATCGAACTTTATGGACACCTTAAAGCAGCCACACGCCGTCAAGTGTAGCTGCTTGCATTCTAAGGTATACTCATTTGTAGGCCATAGCTTTAAATTTTCGCGAATGGCGTGCGGTTGCCTTCTCCAAAAGAGAAATTGCAAAGGAATGTTGCTCTCGACCTCTGGAGCTTGGCTCGAGGTATAGTCGTTCAAGTTCAAGCGATGTCGCTTCATATTCCGGGCGAGCGGCGACCGCTCCTCACCCAAGTAGATGCCATTGTGTTCGCTGTAAGATTCGAAGCCATCAAACCTATCTCTACATGTACTGAGTGGCCAATGACCTGAATAGTCGCATTACATAGACCCTGGTACGTACAGTCCAGAAGAAACATGGATGCTCAGATATAGAAAATAAATAATAGATTATACTTAAAACAACGGAGAACTTCAGAACGCGTACCTACGCAGCGTGTCACAATTTTAATATCAATGCGGCGCTGTCTATCTCGGTACACTCAGTCTTTGTAATTCTATCGATTTTCAAATAAGCGGACAAATTTGATTAAGTACCTCCTCGATTTTATGATTCGTTGTGAACGGGGTGAAGAACCACGCGGTGTGATCCGAGTTGAAGAGGACAGGAGGCGTACAAAATGTGAAATAAAGAAAATACGCCAATGGTAGCAATAAGACGAAGTAGGTACGCTTGCCTTTGAAGAACTGAAATAAAATCATCATTGTTGAAAAATGACATCAATGGTTTCTAGAAAAACGAATGAAAAGCCTGGATGATGTAAACCAAGAGATTCTAAAAAATGAAGCTCGGCAACGAAATGCATTACTTCGTAATTTGTAAAAGAAATTTATTAAATTCTTGTTAGTACTACTTCAACGAAGACATGTTCTTCAACGTGAATAGAAAAGAGTGGTAAACATCCCGTGCTTTAAAAATAGAAATAAACTAACAGCATAAGAACAGCGATTTCACGGACGGAAGCGACATTCTCTGCATGTCAACTTACAAACCAATTGTAAGATCTATAGGTTCCTCCGCTAAAGATCGTTCTAGTGGAGAAAAGCATGGGTGGAAAAGACAACACAGGTAATAGCAAGTAAATGAGCTTGCAGCGAGGCTAGAGAGAGACAGCAACGTATGCTGTCAGTCCACGTTAGCCACCTAGGACGCCTAGCAGCGTCCCGAGATCACTCTGACAAGGGAGTCCGGACACTCCATAATGAGGAAGATTCGTGATCGGGAATTCTACTACATATTATACAATGTAGTTATTACGTAGCTTAGATTGTAAGTAACACCACGAGGTAAACCAGAAGATCCCTTGGCCGTCACACAGTTTAGTTTTTTTTCAGTTTTGTTAAGGGTGTGTGGTGGAAGTACGCACCCTACCATTCGTAAACAGGGTGGTTATCCCGTTACACTACCGGTGCTAACCGATTACAGGCCTTAAAAACAAAGAAAAACGCCAAAAAACAACAAAATCCCAGCTTATTTTTAGGTTTTGAACCAAGAGCAAGCTAGTATTAATATCCTTTGGATTTGTCTAGCGCAGATTTACAGTCCAAAGAAGAAGGAGGTAAAATAAGGTTTACTGATAGTATAGCAAAAACGACTCACCATCTCCATGTATTGTCTGTCCCATATATCCAGCAGTCGATTGATAACGAGCGCAAAGCAGTTCATACAAGTACCACACCATAAACCTAAAAGTTGTAGCTCATCTTCAGTTAAGTATCAGACGTTTTGCTCAATGGATCCAGTTCCTAGAATGGCATTCTTTTTTGATAACCAAAAAAGTCACTTTACAGAATGGTTCAAGGAAAGGTTGTTCGACCGTTTTGTTCTAGAAATGGAAAACTCAGAAAGTAGGCATATCCTGAGGATTTGCTTAAATGGGACGACTACGGAACTACGGACTTTCCAAATAAACAGCAGGCTATGTAGGTACCAGAGGTGTGCGTAATTGCGGTTTTATGATTTATGAAAATTTTTGAATTTGAAAAAAAAGCGATTTATGATTTGCAACACTTTGGGACGTGAATCGAAAATTTTCGTACATGTGGTTTTTGATCACTAGAGTCTCATACAAAGCGCGTTCTAGTTTGATTCAGTTTGGCCTCACTTTCGACGCAATGAGGATAAAGGACAGCGTTATTTAATCCATCCTGGGGTGCGCCACGCATTCGTAGGGACGTCTTCTAGGGACGTCGTGGTGGCGACTTGAACGCGCATTTGGCCTATATAATGATTTACGGTAGGCAGCCGCTAAATAAGTCAGTGTATGATCCTTTCCAGACAAGTCTGACACCAATTCACCATTCGGAAGAGGATGGATGGATTGGTTGGCCTGGACGGAAAATCCTTATAAATTACCTGATATTGACATGGTACTTTCCGCAAACCACATATGTCTCCACGTAGTGTATTCTACTTGTACTAAGACTGAGATGTGGTTTTTGGAGGTGTGCTGCAGGTACGCACTCGAATCAGGTTCGGATGTAGAACTAGCCCCTATAATATCGCCTTCAATCGTACCTGGTTTATAGCGCCACGCTTGCTTGCAGTGGATAAAGGAATGGCATGTCCTCAATTGTGCCGGAATGTTCGTTATGCAGGTGGGAATCGAATACAAGCTCCACCGATTTCAATTGTGGAAAAACGAGATCTGGATTGCGCAGCTGCGATCAGCACTTTATATTTAGTCCCTCCGAAAACGGCGAAAGCTCTAGGAGGCGCTCATTACAGTCTGCGCAAAGCCATCTCGGAGGCACTTTAAAACTAGGCTGGAATGTATGGATTGCTCCACGGCAAAGAATCGGCCAAAAATTCGATGTACTTTTGCAAATCCGCTTCTATGGACTATGTTTGAAGTCTAATTCGTGACTCTCCGCCGCTTCTTAAGTTCTAAAGCAGCATGGGACAAGAAAGACCTCTCCTAACTAAGAAGTAGCAAGCCTATCCAATTTTTGCCTCCACTTCAGAGCACTACTCACGGTCCAAAGTTCTACAAACAACATCAATAAAATCAAATTTGCTTTGCTGTTGGAATAAACAAGTTTAATAATCAGTAATCAAATTTGCTGTTCCACAACTTCATAGTATTATAATTGGAGTTAGCAATCTGCCGCAGATTAATGCACTACGACTACATTCGCGAGATACGGAGGGGCACGTTGCCCCTTTCATACTTCGATCGCGGCGCGACGCGAGCGCGCCATACATTTATAGAGCTCAAACTAATTGACCCTTTGCTCATCCGGAGTGAATCGCGTAAACAAAAGACCAACTGCGACGCTCAGCGTCGGATCGCTCTCAAAATCGGCGCGACGCGATTGATCGCGATGGATTGGGTC
>CANDYH010000522.1:0-17613 GCA_947396885.1 Heligmosomoides polygyrus polygyrus | reverse complement strand
TGATGTTGCACTAACTGATTGAAAATGAGGTACTAGTCGACGATGTGGCTTACTCTGGTTCCCTCCAAACAGGCCACAATGCGCCCCAGTGTCGAATTGCACCGAGTTTCTTGGATTCTGTAGAATTCAGAAGGAGGCGAGTAATAACTCGTTCACGTTCTAACTCAGACCCTTCCTGTTTTCCTGCGCTCTTTCCGATATCGCTTTTGTCAACATTTCCTCGTTTGGAGAAAATCGAAGTCACACCATGAAATTATCAAAACGTAAGCAAGTTCTTAGCAGTTCCTTGTATGTAATGCTTTCATTGCTGACATCTTACTGTAATGAAAATCAGTAACTGCAAGCGAAATCTGAAGCATTGACGCAACAGAAATTTGGCGATTTGACTACAGAACTATCCTGCTAACACAAAAAGCAAACGCTGTCCGCAGCAAATGTCGCTACATTTTAGGGAGAAGGTTTCTTCGGTCGTTATCCGGATGTGATGTCCTTTCTTCTGATATGCTTTGTCGCCGTGATCGTAGCGTTGGGCTCGAAGTCATCCGCCAGCGTCAACACCGCCTTCGTCTTTCTTAACTTAGGGGTAAGTGATGGCATTGAACGGTTCTTGGATTTCTAACCTGGCTCCTCAACTCTTTGGTAGCAAAGCTCTTCATTTGGAGAAAGGCGTATCGCCGTCTGAGAGCGCTCTAAGATATCCTGCCGGATTCTTTGCATTTTCGTTGGGGAGCTATCTATACTCTGAGTTTTCAATGGAAGAAATCTGCATGCACACGCTAATGTCTCAGCGCACATTGCCCAAAGGACCATATGTTCAGTAGACTTCTCGAAGACGTCGAAATAGTTAAGAAAGGACGGACGCCATTTTTTTGAGAAATGTTGGTCCTAGCTCTCATAATTTGGCAATTTGTCTCCATTGTTTTGAGGTGGAAGACGTAACTCGCTAGTGAGTACTGGAATCACATTTTAATAAAAAAGCACTGTTTCAGGTAATTGCGTTCATATCAATCTACGGCTTCACCTATGCCGACTTCTCCCTGTGGATTGGGACCGACGAGAGCGGGAAATCAAAGTAATCGTCTTCTACCCATTTGTGGCATCGAACTGTCATCAACGTTCTCCCATTCAGGTTCTTTCCGTTTGGCATCGGAGGTACTCTGTCCGGCGCAGCCGCGTGTTTCTTCGCCTTCATCGGATTTGAAGCGCTGGCAACAGCCGGAGAGGAAGCAAGAAGTACTGACATCGTACTGTGATGTAATTGACTCACTAATGATGGCTGAAGTGGTGCTCGAGTTGTGGTTTCTTCCAGATCCCAGGCGGACCATTCCTCTGGCCACGTTTGGGTGCATGGGAATCGTTATCTTCGTCTACGTCGTAATGTCTTCGTCGCTTACTCTGATGATTCCATATGATCAAGTCAGTCTGCGAGTTTTTGCGTAGTTGTTTGCCTTTTTAATTGCCTGCCTCTGTCGGAATTTGCCTACTTTCTTCTCCCTATTCTGGCAAGAAAAGGCTCAAAATGTGTGTGTGTGTGTGTGTGTGTATGTGTGTGTGTGTGTGTGTGTGTGTGTGTGTGTGTGTGTGTGTGTGTGTGTGTGTGTGTGTGTGTGTGTGTGTGTGTGTGTGTGTGTGTGTGTGTGTGTGTGTGTGTGTGTGTGTGTGTGTGTGTGTGTGTGTGTGTGTGTGTGTGTGTGTGTGTGTGTGTGTGTGTGTGTGTGTGTGTGTGTGTGTGTGTGTGTGTGTGTGTGTGTGTGTGGCCTTGATCTTTCAAATAGGAAATTTCAGAATGGGAATGTGCGCATTTTCTTACGCCTCAAAAGAAGCTGCGAACACGACAGTTGACTTTTAGGTCAGTCCAGATGCTGTATTTGCTCAGGCTTTCGATTCGAAAGGTGCTACCGCCGCCAAGTATATCATCACTGTTGGAGCTCTTGCTGGAATGCTTAACAACCTGGTGGGTAATATCATGAGCAATATCACAGCTCTGGAAAGAATTTTGAAAAATCGATCGCCTTATTTTATCCATCCATGCTGAGATATCTATCGGGATGGCATCTGATGGTGAGTGAGAAGAAGCAGCCGACGTCGCTGCACTTGTGTACTATTTCAGGCGGGGGCCCAAGCCTTCCTTCAATGTGTAGGTCCGTGAGCTGCTGGCAGATGAAGTAGCGATCTGCCCCTCTACTGAACAGCGCCAGTCATTATATACGCAAAACACACTTTTCGTTTAGCCCATACCGTGCGACACAAATGTGGAAGGCGTGGTGCATACCAAAATACGTTCACCATTAGTTAACTTCATAATTTCTCCCTTTAACCACCGTAGCGGTAGCGTTTGACGATATTGTTCAGGCAAAAAGTGTGTTCGTAGGCGAGGACCATCTCCTGGACTGAGAACTGATAGCTATCTTTATAAGAAGGGACTTTCTAGGTGAGCGGAGCATTCGCTCTTCCACGGTGCGTCTATGCAATGGCCGACGATGGTCTCCTCTTCGCTTTTTTCGCGTCGATCAACCGCGTCACCAAGGTACTAGTAGTGCTAGTTGCTTTACGGAGAGGAAGAACCTCCTTGCAAATTCAGGTGCCTCTCAACGCTATCATCGTATTCACGCTGATGAATGCTGTGCTCGCGCTTATCTTCGATTTGGAGGCACTTGTCGAGTTCCTCTCGATCGGCACCCTGCTAGCGTACTCAGTTGTTTCTGCATGCGTGCTCATTTTGAGACATAAAGCTGCTCCACTGGATGGTGACCCAACGAGATTCGATAACGGTGAGTCTGTCACTTCAGAGCGATTAGTGAAATTTCGAGAGCTCCAACGATTATCGATAAGGGACTGGTTGACTCCGACAAATTAATATATGCACTCGATTCGGCCAATGATCCACATCTTACCGACCCATTGTTAACAATAGTGTTCAACAAAAATCTGGGCCTTAGTGAGATGGTCTGAAGGTCCGACACAAGGAAGCGAGAGCGAAAAAAACACAGTGCCCTATCATAAAGACCGCAAGTAGAGCTCAACAGGGAGCCTGACCTTCTGTGGGTGACTTTTCAGCGAGAAGGAAGGTGTTAACCATCAATGCAACTCTTCAACAAGCAACGCACAACACTAAGGATGCCGTCTTTAGCGGCAGAATGGGGCTCCCGCTTCGCTTTTCGCTAGCGCTCCCAATCGCCCAATCGCCTCGTACCTACTCCTCATTAAGGGCGCCGATTCCGCTCTGTGCGTCCTCTTTGAATTTGATTACTGAGAACGAACTTTCAGCATTCACAGCAAGTCCATAAGTTCTGGGTGTTTGGCCTTTCATAAAGCCGTGACGCTAGTGCCTACAATGCCAGAAGGGCTTAGGGGTGCAAGGAAGCAAACCTTCGTCTTGATTTCATCGCCACCGTCAGACAATCTTCAAGTTCAATAATACGCCAAGCTGGTAGAGTGCTAATCTGAAGGAAGAAGGCTACTTCAAGTGTCACTTTAGTGAAAAATAAAGTCTCTACGAACAGCACGGAACCGATTTTCATGTGAGAAGCAGTGGGGTATCCTTAACTTCCCAAGAGATTGAAAAGCAAAAAGTGAAGCAGCTATCTACAGGGTGCACATTAGTTATGGGCGTCGGCGAAAATTTGACTATTTGAACCACGAGTGACATTTTTTCTGGAAATTTAAGTCATATTATTTTGTGCTTCGTTTATATTATGCTACCCTGGAAGTTTTATGCACGTTCTTCGCATTCTAGACTATTATTCAAGCCCATCCGAAGTTCGCCGCCACCACCGGTCTGCACCAAGAAGATCATGAAGAGAATCGCTCATCTTTTATCTGTTCTGTTTTCCAGCGATTTGTTCGAAGGTTCAAGGAGCTTGAAAGTACATCGGACAGAAAAGGATGTGGTAGAAAGGTTTCTGTTGCAACTTCTGATATCATAAAAAGAATTCGTGAGAAAAATTCCTCGCCGTTAGGTGAGGAACATGGCGAAAGAGGAAGACATCAGCGCTACCTCTTGAGAAACATTGTGTGAGGGAAGCTAGGACTTCGCCCTTGCTGACAGCAGACGGCACATTTCCTCTCGGCCCTGCGGACGAAGAAATGCAGGAGCCTTCTGGAGCGCTACGCAGATGACACACACCGGTGCATCGTTCTCAATGAAGAGAAAATTTTCAAAATAGAACTTATTGTGAACAAAGAAGACGGATCCTCACAGCAGATAAGAAGCAGGTCATTTCTAGAGGAAAAGTCGTCGGAAAAACTGCACACCCGAACTCTCTGTTATGGTTTAGGGTGCGATAGCCTCAGATGGGAAGATCCCACTGGTGTTCGTCGACGCTGAAGTGAAGATCAATAAGTTAATATACTTGAAATCGGTCCTGGAGAAAGCTTTGAAGTCAGGGTCCATTTCTCACTTTGGAGTCAAGCTGTGGTGCTTTCAGAAAGACTCCACTCCTGCCGACAAGTCGAGTGTCGTCCAGAAGTGGTGTTTGCAAATTTCATAGCCTGTGAAGAATGGCCATCAAATTCAATAGAACAATGGACTCACTTGACTTTTTGTTTGGTCAATTTTGCATTTTGGATGTCAGCTACCAGGTACTACAACTTAGGTTCGCTCAAAGCTGTATATACGAAAGAGTGGAACGATATCGGTGAGGACTATCCGCGTGTCACCTGCGACGCCTTCCTGACTCGTCTGAGAAGCTGCATAAGCGCAAGAGGAGGGCACTTCGAATGAAGATTGTAATTTTTAACTGCTAAAGATCTTAGTAAAGATAGCGAAATGTTTTCTCCATTTTGAATAGTTTTTATCACTATGGCACTTCGATTTTATGAAGCCCACAATTAACGCTCACCCTGTATGAGCTTGAACTCGAATGAGATTACTGTCCTAGCTTCAATAGAAGCTCAGCAACGTAACTGTTTTGATAATGCTCTGAAACAGATATTAACTACCTGCGCATGCAGCACCACGATACAGCGGGAACCTAAACCAATGCATCTCCAAAATATTGAAGGGCAGCATTTTGTGTGGTTCCCTGCACATTAGTACCGCGAGCCAAAGCATAGCCAACAGCGATTTCTTGCAACTGCGGCTTCGATTATGGCAGTTTGGAAATTGGAACGCTATGCCCGAACAATTTAGGTGGCAGACTTAAAACCTGGGTGCCGCTTCGGAAATACTGGGAGGATGTCCCTGAAGGCAGATCAATATGTGTAGCTGTCGTTTTTCTGGTGTTCGGCTTCTTCTGGCTTGCCTTCACCATTCGCTTAGGTACGTTTCACTTCTTGTTTTCCGGATATGTGCTCGTAGACAATAAAGCAGTCTAGCACAATTGGTTTCAACTGTGAACAAGTGTTTCTTCTCGTTAAGTTAAATCTGCTCGAGAATTGTACAGACTGCCAGGCTTGCTTCAAAGACATTCGTTTCTTGTTGCTTTCCAACAGTGTTATTCACATTCACCTCTCCCCACGAGAACGCAAGAGATGTGCTGTTCAGGTATTTTCTTCACGATACCAGGTTACATCTCCGTCGGCTTCAGCGCACTGCTGATAGTCACGGCATTCCTGTTCATATGCGGCCACGAGCAGAACAGTCTTGATTTGAATTTCCGTGTGAGCATAGACCCTGCCAAGTGTTCCCGTCGCGTTACGGCAGCAAAGCGTTCCATTGCAGGTGCCGTGCGTTCCGCTGATTCCGTCATTGGGTCTCCTCATAAACATCTTTATGATGGCATTTTTGGACTACTTGACCTGGATACGTTTCTTCGTTTGGATGGCAATAGGTACCCTGAGCCTTCTAGCCGAAATTTTGACTCCCTATGCTACATGTGTCACTTGCAGGGCTCGTAATTTACTTCCTCTACGGTATCCATCACAGCAAAGAAGGAAAAAAACTGCGGGTGGTGGTGGCGGAGCCAAGTCTTTCAACGATAACTAAGCAAACCTACGACATGAAGTAGCGTGCGAAGGAGATCGGGTGAAGAACGAAGCAATCACGCCACCTCCGTCGACCTCGTCTACCACATCTCAAAGCTGCACTTCACTGAATCCACGAATCCTCCTTCAATTCGCTTTATATTTGGTCTAGTCGACTGGCATGTGTCCAAACTCAGCTCGAGAATGCAGGGTTTCATGCTGTACATTGCACATCTGATACATGTTGTTGTACTCTCTACATGTTCATATCTCCAAGTGCCTCTATATAATGTAAATGTATAATATAATAAACTAGGACTTCGTACTACCTGCTGTGAAGAGATTATTGTAGATGGCAAGTTCACGGACTTTAGTAACAATGACAAGAAGGAACTCCCGCTTTGTGGTATACAGAAGGAGCTGAGTGAAGCCATGATAGTGTTAGTCGATATTCACCACTGAAGACCCTCGACTAATACACGAACCGTGAGCAACGGCAGATTGAAGTACGTAACATAAGCAAACAGAAAGATGACATGGCAAAACAAATCGCTGCCGCTCTTCATCAGGATAGGATACCTAGAGCATCAACAACAAGACGGCGCAACCTTCCTCATAAATTTGCAAGACTCATCGTTAGAGCTAGCAACAGACCATCACTGAATACATCGTTGAAATTATCTGTGTGTTCCGAACTGTGTATTGCAAAAGTTCTGTAAAGACAAAAAATATTGGGGAGCTGCGTTAGATAAATCGCTTCAACACTCTCGTTGCCATTTTCCTCTGGTACTTCTACAAAGCAACATAAAATATTTTGAAAGTATCACCTGCATCACCTGTCTTCCCATGGATCACAGAGGTGTTCGAGCGGACGTCAGCAGCACTCCGTACGTCTCTGTCACGTGCCAAAATGCTCCAATGGATCCTCCTCGCTCGCCTAACACGATGAGCGTCATATCGTTTACTAATAGTAGGACACTTTCACGAAGAAGTTCGACCAACGTGTTGATGGTCGTCCTGTAGCCGTACTCATGAAGCGATGGGAGCTGGAAGGTAAGCGAGATCTTCCCCCAATCGCTACATTCCCTTCTCGGCCCTCCGGCACGCGGTTGGTTTTCATCTTCATATTCATTTCATGAACAGGCTCCCGACAAGTTCGCTTCCCGTAGGAAGCCAAGAACGTTCCCAACGTTCACGAATATGGCCACTTGTATTCTCTTCACATCTTGCGGAATCGAATCGAGGACAGCTCTCGTCCAGCGGGTGTCTGCGAAGTTATTACGGCCATTACGTGGCCGGCCCACCAAATTTTCGACGACTTCGTCCATACGACAGCATCTCTGGTCTTCGAACGTCGACGAGAATAGGAACTCCGGAGGCATTCTCTCACTTGCGACTGCTCAGGCATCGTTCCCTCAATTCCTCGCTGCATGACACTACAATACCGGCCTTATCTTTTGGTCTTTGGGCGGAAAAAGCGAAAAAAACCGCCTTTTCCGCCGCTTTTCTGTAGCGCTCTTCAAATTGAGCGCATTGCAAATTGAATCACATATTCGTTCGTGATCAGCACCGAGCCCTCTTCCCGATGAGCTCAAAATCGCCTTGCGAGCGCCTAAACAAAAGCTCAGTGACCTAATTCCTGCCTGGCGCCGCTGACCCCTGTGCTCGCGGGAGATAATTACACCCACAGCTGCCAAGTAGCTAATGAAGGAAGATATTCGACATATTAAAGCCTATTTCTTACTTTATGTATAGAAATGCATAGCTCTCTGGATCTCCTAGTATTTCATGATCACAATCTGTTTGACCGTTGCCTTCCATTAAATTTTTGCTTTATTTCTACTTACTTTTGGTTTATTTTTGTTTTCTCCTGGAGGAAAATTTCTTGTGTTTATGGAGAAAGGAGAAAAGGAGAAAACTTTTATGTGGCTCATGCTACGACTTGCGGTAGGCTACGCCACCAGGAATGGCTAGATTTTTCACTCAATATTAAACTAATGAGCTGCGAACTATGGTAGGTGCGCTCTCATGTGCTGGCTATTTTCTTTGCTCTGGTTAGATGCGCTAAGGCACTGTGCAGAACGATAGTGAAGGCTAAAGCTGTCTTTCTTATCTACACGCAGGAGACAGCATTGTTTTACCGTCACTCAATAATTACGGAAGGTTTCGAAATAGGTTTTAAGATCTTTGAAATATCGAAAAAACTAAAAAAGGCCTGTGCTTGCCTTGGATTAAAGAAGTCGAATCGAATGCAATCAATTCTCCCAGCACTATAAGAGTATGAAGGATAAAGAATAACGAACAACATTATTTAATCCTTGGGCCACGCGTTCTACTTCTACATGATATTGTGGACGCAAATTGAATGCGTGTTTGGTCTGAACAACTTCACTGCGCTGTGCAACGGAAATATCGCGTAGATGTAGAATATGTGGCGCATGCTATGGAAAAAAGGCATAACGTTGATGTTTACCGTTGGTCCTCTATAATATTTACAACCAACCCTTTGGGATGAGCCACGCATTCAAATACTGTTACATACAATACCGCTCAAATTCTTTGAAAGAAAGACAAAGCGTCCCCTTTCCATAACTTACTTTAAATTTGCTCCTATGGATTCCAATTAATACCATTCGAATCCCCTCTACACTGCGCATTCGATGCTTACAAGTTGTGTTTAGTTCGTCAACCTATGACCTAGTTGTGGCGCATTTTCGTCTGGAGGACCCTTAATTGATTTACGATCTCTCCAAAACAGCCATTGGCGCCCACTTCGGGAACTCCACCAGCCGATTTCGGCGAAATCCGGAATTCTCCATTTCTCTCAAAAGATCCGAATTCAGCTTGTTGTGGCTACCATAGTGACACTAAACACGCTTAGTTTGGTTGATTTGATCTCACCGCATATTTTGTCCAATTGCTCGCAAGGTCCACTTTCAGGACGTCCTTTTTCAATAACCACCCCTTCCTTTGCAAGCATTTATCTACGTTGATTTAGCTGAGAAAAGCTCCTTTCACGTCTGGTAAAACAGCTTCAAGAGCTAGATAGCGGCCGCTTTAATATGTCTTCAAAAACGCTGTTTTTCGTCTATTGTAGAGAATTCTCCCATATTGAATTCCTTGTAGTGTGTACAAAAAAGCAGTGAAGGTGATCCAACTTTTTCCAGTGGACGGTAGTATGGTCGGTATCCCAAAACTAGCAGCAAATAACACTGGCTTTCTTCGGGGTGGTAATTTTGTGGCCTTTACTGCTATCCAAATTTCGTATTTTATCTCGTTTTCTTCAGTTTAACCTTCGGGTTGCTCTTGAATGTGAAAATGGTTTGGTTAGCCGTTTTGGCCGCGTCAACAGCTTTTCGGCAATGTAATATGGCTCAAATAGGACATGGTCGAAGTTTTGCCCTTTCTGCATACAGTCGATTCTGAGAGTGGGACTTGGACTCGGCCCGAGCCCTGTGCTTGGCGGCCGAGTCCAAGTCCCACTCTCAGAACCGACTGCATGCAGAAAGGGTAAAATTTCAACCATGTCCTATTTGAGCCATATTACATTGCCGAAAAGCTGTTGACGCGGCCAAAACGGCTAACCAAACCATTTTCACATTCAAGGGTAACCCGAAGGTTAAACTGAAGAAAACGAGATAAAATACGAAATTTGGATAGCAGTAAAGGCCACAAAATTACCACCCCGAAGAAAGCCAGTATTATTTGCTGCTAGTTTTGGAATACCGACCCTACTACCGTCCACTGAAAAAAGTTGGATCACCTTCACTGCTTTTCTATACACACTACAACGAATTCAAAATGGGAGAATCCTGTACAGTGAACAAAAAACTGCGTTTTTGAAGACATATTAAAGCGGTCGCTTTCTAGCTCTTGGAGCTGTTTTACTATACGTGAAAGGAGCTTTTCTCAGCTAAATCAACGTAGATAAATGCTTGCAAAGGAAGGGGTGGTTATTGAAAAAGGACGTCCTTGAAAGTGGACCTTACGAGCAATTGGACAAAATATGCGGTGAAATCAAAATCAACCAAACTAAGCGGTGTTTAGTGTCACTATGGTATCCACAACAAGCTGAATTCGGATCTTTTGAGAGAAATGGAGAATTCCGGATTTCGCCGAAATCGGCTGGTGGAGTCTCCGAAGTGGGCGCCAATGGCAGTTTTGGAGAGGTCGTAAATCAATTAAGAGCCCTCCACACGAAAATGCGCCACAACTAGTCAGAGGTTGATGAACTAAACACAACTTGGAAGCATCGAATGTGCAGTGAAGAGGGGATTCGAATGGTGTTAGCTGGAATCCAAAGGAGCAAATTTAAAGTAAGTTATGGCAAGGCGACGCTTCGTGACGGATTAATCCGTCGCAAAGCGACTTTTTTTACAAAGAATTTGAGCGGTATTGTAGAGACGCATTAATATGTCCAACATAATGTTCTGCTCTGGAAAATTTGCTATGTAACATTACTTAAAATTTTTCAGTTCACCTGGCCCAATAAGTGTAATAAATTGTAAAGTTAAACAAAACATACAACTGTAAGGAAGGCAAATATCCCCACTTTGTCGTGTAAGTGGCATTTACACTATCAATCACATAAAGCTGCGGTGAACATTTGGAGTGCATGGCGCGACCTCATCTTTTAATGCGCTAAATGCTTGCTTGTTATCTGTGGGCTGTACGATTCTCCCATTCGTAGTTCGCTGGGTTGAGCGCATGGATCAGTTTCTCCCACCCACTCATGCTTCCTACTTATCGCTTGAACATTCTTCCAAGACGTTGCGATTTTTATTCGGTTGATAGCAGAAGTTAAACAATGAATACAACTTCAAGGAACACACATATCCCCACTTTGGGGGTTCATGTAAGTGACATTTACACTATCAATCAAAAAAAGCTGCAGTGAACTTTTGGAGTGCATGGCGCGATCTCATCTTTTAGTGCGTCATATGCTTGCTTCTTCGCTGTGGACTGTAAGATTCTCCCATTCGAAGTTGTTTGGATTGAGCGCAGTTAGGCTACGTCAATAGCGTGGCCCGTCATACTCGACGCCGACAAAGCCGGCTAGCCTTGCGTGGCCCGTGGAGCCGATGCCGGCGGAATCGCCTAGCCCGGCGTGGCCGGCGGATGCCATGCAGGCAAAGCCGTCGACCGACGCTGGTTTCGTTATAGAGGAGAAACTTCCTTTCAGGAGGCCACTAGGATATGTAATAGAGGCTATGTAACAGTATTTGAATGAATGCGTGGCTCATCCTAATGGGTTGTTTGCAAATATAGAGGACCAAGGGTAAAAACCAACGTAAAGCCTTCATTCTATAGCATGCGCCACATACATGGTGTCTCAAAAAATGAATACACTGTTTGAAAGGTGATAACTTCGCTCACACTGAATGTACTGAAAAGTTAAGAGTCCATATGAAAGTTTAGGAAAATAGAAATTTTCTGACAAATGAGCGGTATGGAGTGCGCCATGCACTCGTCTAAAATCTTGCATTTTACAATCGATTGATTGTGTTCCGTTTGAATACCAGTTATAATTTCATCACAAAGTGGCCGTAACGATTGACTTGTGCTTTTTCAAGGTTTAAAACTTAAAGACACTATTAAGGCTTGCGAAAAATGCAGGTACTATTTGAAAGGTTCTAACATTGCTGCTAGCAAAGTTTTTGAAGATGTTTGAGACTCATATGAGAGCACAGGGTAACGAGATTTCTGAGGCGTGTAAGGAGTTAAGATTGCGCCATGCCCCCTCACGAAACCTTGCATTTCGGACTCGATTGATTGTGCATGGGCTGAATGCCTGTCACAATCTTGTTACCGTTGCTGCATTCGTTGCTACATGCTGCGCGCTGGCTTTCGCGTGCAACCTGTATCGAAGTTCCTGGATGGGATTTCTCGCCGAGGCCAACCAAGCTTTCCATCTCTCCAAAAACGATGAGTTGGTATCAGACCTCTCAGGTAAGGACCAAACACTCATGGATTGACTGGCTACCGCAAGTCGTAACATAAGCCACATAAAAGTTTTCTCCTTTTCTCCTTTCTCCATAAACACAAGAAATTTTCCTTCAGGAAAAAACAAAAATAAAGCAAAAGTAAGTAGAAATAAAGCAAAAATTTAATGGAAGGCAACGGTCAAACAGATTGTGATCATGAAATACTAGGAGATCCAGAGAGCTATGCATTTCTATACATAAAGTAAGAAATAGGCTTTAATATGTCGAATATCTTCCTTCATTAGCTACTTGGCAGCTGTGGGTGTAATTATCTCCCGCGAGCACAGGGGTCAGCGGCGCCAGGCAGGAATTAGGTCACTGAACTTTTATTTAGGCGCTCGCTAGGCGATTTTGAGCTCATCGGGAAGAGGGCTCGGTGCTGATCACGAATATGTGATTCAATTTGCAATGCGCTCAATTTGAAGAGCGCTACAGAAAAGCGGCGGAAAAGGCGGTTTTTTTCGCTTTTTCCGCCCAAAGACCAAAAGATAAGGCCGGTATTGTAGTCGTTGATGTGGCCTACATGGGTAGACGTTAGTGTACCAATCAGATCACTTCGAACGCCGGCGTGCCACTCAGAGCTTGTATGCGCTCTGCTTGCACTGACCAGCTAGCGTGTATTCTGCCGGTGGTTTGGCTGATTGCCTCCCTTATGTAGGCCAGAATAACGACTAGTGCCAAAATTTCATATTATCGCCATTCTTACGCAATTTATGAAGGATTCTTCACCTACTACATAGATTCATGGCTCATGGATGGCCGTTGTGTTAATTTGTGACAAATAATTGAAGAAATTTGGAAGAAGACTCACCACTGAACGGTGAGCTTGTTGTCGTTGGTCGGCTCCACGTCACACTCAAGGTGGATTGGTGTTCCCTCGGCGAATTCACCCATCTGTCCTTTAAGCGGAACGACAAAGCGCGGAGGCATCTAGAACGATGGGTACTGTAGCTTTTGGATGGAACCTGAGAACAAACCCGGGAATTTGCATTCTGAAAGGGTCCATGTCCCGAACATGGGTAGCATTGAGAGGTGAGAGCGTGTCAGCCAATCAGGATACCGACCATATAAGCCCTCTCTGAATGTCACGCCAATCGATGGGACTAATTGGCTAGCGCGTTCCTACTTCCCAATGCTGCCCACATTCGCGACATGGACTCTTGGAAGTTACTGGAGAAATTGTGGCATCGTCTACCACCTGGTACAAATGTAGTATACAGTAGCCTAATAGGGCATTACAGTTAAAATTATTATCCTTATAAGACCCTCGCAAGCTAATTCTTGCTCTATGAGCCCTACTTTGGCAAGTCTAGCCAAACCGGCCTTTCACAGTGCAGAAGCATGCTCTTAGAAGGTCTCTCTACATACTCCTGGCTTCTAGAGAAAAGCTATTCATATCACACAACCTATCGATATCGATTTTAGAACAGTCGAAGGGCCTCAAGAAGCTCTTGGATTTATCCTAATCGAAGAGGGGCACATAGTGATCTTCGTCCCCAGTCCCTGGCCTGAGTCCCCCCGACAGCTTCAGCTAATGTCCCACTATGCGAGGGCTTCTATTTGAATTCAGGAGATGTCGTTGTGTAGTGTGGGATGACGAACGCAACTGACACTTCACGTTGCCCCTCCCGACTAGGATAGATCCAAGCTCTTCGCCAAAGCACAAACCTTTTCCGGCTCCTCGTAGACCCTCTCGAGCGGCTTGCGGTTCTCGATTTCTTGCACTCGTACCCAGGACTGCTCGTGCTGCGGGTCGAGCATCAGCGACTTGATCGGCGTGCATTTCACTGTGCACGAAGTGGCAGCCTCTCCGAAGTCAGACACAGCCTAAACGGAACGCGGAGAGTAGTTGTCGCCCTTCCCGAGATCCTGAAGCCTCTTCTCACCTTGCAGGTGTAGACACCAGAGTCCTCCGGGTAGAGGCCGAGAATGTCGAGGCTGACGTAGTCGAAGTTGCGAGCGGGCATGAAGCGTGACGCCTCCGGAATGGGGTTGCCGTTCACGGTCCAGTAGACCTTCATGGTCGGGTCGTTGACGGGCAGCAGACGGCAGTCGAGGCGGACAGAGTCAGCCTCGGTGGCTTCGTCGATATTCTGGAACATCAGACTGACTGCGTCATCCATCACACTATGTTCGGGACCAACGAACGAACCTTGAGCTGCTCGGTGAACTGCGGTGCGGGGAAGCTCATCTCCGGTGACGGTGGTCGTTCCACAACGCGGTTCTCCATCTCCTGAATCTTCGCCCACGACGACTCGTGCTGCGTGTCGAGGTAGATGTTTCGTCTGGCTGAAAGCAGGCGACAGACAGCCTACAATCCCTCTCACCACGAAGACCTTCAAAGACCTACGTCTGCATTCGAGTTTGAAGCGGGTCTCGGCTTGTCCGGCGGCGTTCGTGGCACGGCAGATATAGGTACCGGTGTCTTCTGGATGAACATGAAGGAACTCCAGACCGACGTAGCCGAAGTCGTGGATCGTACGGATGCGCGATCCGAACATCAGCGGCCTCTCGTCGCAGAACCATTCGATCTGGAATCGTTGGGACCTTTAGGGATTACTGTAGAATTATAGGTGTTATCGCTCCAACCTTCAGAGAAGGATCGTTGATCGGCTGAACGACGCAGTCCATGTGGACGCTCTGTCCCTCCTTCAGAATCTCCTCCGGTCCAGAGAGCTCCTTGGTAAATACTGGCTTCTCTGGTGGCAATTCAGGCTCTGAATCAACATCCGTCAACGTTGAACAAGCCTTTAGTCCTCGTCAGATGGTATTGGTTCTCACCGCTAGGCTGAGCTGGCTGGAGCTGTTCGATCTCTTGAATTCGTCGCAGCGATTCTGGATGGGCCGTGTCGGACATAATCGACTTCAGACGCTCCACGTCGAATTCGCACGACGTCTCGGCCTTGCCTTCAAGGGGAATACCTTAGGAATGGTTCTCCCAACGGTTTGGACGGGAGGTAACCTACCTGCAGCGTTGGAGATGACCAGCGTGTATTTTCCGGCATCCTCGGCGATCACATAGTCGATGTCGAGCGTGATGAAGCCGAAATCGTTCAGCAGACGGTAGCGACTGCTGGCCTTCAGCGGCTTGCCGTTGTGGAACCATTCGTACTGAATAAAATCCACGTTGTTTTACATATTATGACTTCTAAGTCAATATATTGACCCAGTCCCATGGTTAGAATCAATATTTTGATCAAAAAGGATACTAGTCGTTAATGTGGCCTACATAGGGACGGAACGCGCCAGCCAATCACAGCCAATCAGGGCACGAATCGCACGTGCCCGTTCCGGTTCGATGTGGTCTGATTGGCCTGATGCGTCCTACCCCACTCCTCCGCCCCTACCATGTAGGCCATATTAACGACTAGTGCCGATTCAGGTAAAAATTCGTGGGAATTGAAATGTAGCCTCTAAGTGTACGAAGTACATCAACCCATCTTCAGGGTCAATTTCTCTAAAGAACTCCTTTAAAAGCCCCAGAATAGTCCCACAAGAAACAATGAGGCTCGTTACATTCATCTGCTCACCTTCAACGTGTTGTCGTCCACTGGTGACACCTGCACCTCCAGATGAAGTGTCTGTGACTCGTGTACAGTTTCGAATGTTGGAGGAAGACCCTGAAAATCGGAAGCATCAGCCTATATCCTGCTAAAATCTGACGAGACCTGAGTACCTTGAGAATTTGTGGCACTTCTTTGGGCTTCTCCGGCGCTGGCTCGACTCGCTGAAGCGGTGCTTCGAGCTCTTTGATACGTTGGAGGGAGTTCGGGTGCAGTGAGTCGCGGTACTAAAAAATGAAAAAACTGTTTAAAAAAATAGTGAAAATATCATAAAAAACACCCGAGATGCTAAGGAAGTGACTTCCTGACAAGCTAAAAAATAAAACTATACAATGTTTTGAGTACTGTCTGGATTCGAATGCTAAATCTCCTCGCTAAATGAATGATTTTTTTCAAAAACCAAGAAAACGTTCTCTAAAGAATCTTGTTTTGGAGTGAAAGTTCAGTACTAGGATCATATTAGTAGAAATTTAAAAGAAAAAGGACTGAAGGAGGTAGATAGTAGACTTTGAAGTAGATAAATAAATAAATAAATAAATCTCCCTATACAATGATAATAATTCAGATGTTCTCTAAATAATTCATATCCATATCCATTCCCCTATTATATAAAGAAGAAAAATGGTGAAATACTGCCGGAGTCTTGCTACACAATTGTTGATTCAAGTTAATTCAAGTTGATAGCATTTAGCGCAAACTTGGGTAATTAAACCAAAATGACAAAGTAGTAGATTAATAGTCTATGTATACAGCGAAAGACATCTACAAAAATGAGAAGATTAATTTGACAACGAGAAAGCGAAGAAGTGATAATGGTCTTTTTTCAGCCGTCTGATTTTTACATGACTTTCTCCTTCCATAGCGTAAAAATCCGATAACTTTTGAAGCCGAGTTCATTTGCAATACCCCACGACTCGCCTCATGGTCACGAAAAATTCGCGATAAATTCTTCCACTCTATCGAATGCGAAGATGCAATAAAAACAGGAAAACAAAGCAAATCAATGATCCTCACGTTTACTCCATCGATTCGGCAGTCAATGTCCACCGTCGACTGAGCTTCACCGGCGGCGTTTCTAAAACCAAAGATTTTTGCGAAGGATTTCAAACTCCCTGCAGGTAATCGATAAAAGACCGATAAAACGCTCTCGCGTGCAAAAATCGATTTCGGGTTCCATTTTGCTCACTGTCTTCCACCCTATTGGTTGAAGCTTGACTTGCAATTCAGCATGCTCCTCACAACCGCTTTATGCGATGTTTTCTTAGGTTTAATATCAGTTGTTGTATGTTGCGCCATGCATTCTACTACAGCTATAGAACATCTAGAAGACAAACGCTTCACCCGAATGTGATTGTCTCTATGGCTACTAAATCACGAGCAAGTCTAACAGCACGACAATCAGTTAAGTACGTGGAAATCTCTAGTATGCATTTAGAAGTAAAAATATGAAGTACGGCGCAATCCAAGATCTCTCTAAATACGGTGTCTTCACAAAAGAACACCAACCTCACGACCAGGGTGTAGGTACCGCTGTCCTCTGGATAGCAGTACAGAATGTTCAGTGCGATGTAGCCGAAGTCCTGCGACAAGACGAAGCGATGCGCTTTCATCAGCGGGCGGCCATTCACTAGCCATTCGTACTGAAATAAACCGGGCATGAATTCGGACGTACTCACCTATCTTCAACTACAAGTCCCTTCCCTTGTTATTCACCTTTTTGAGAAAAATGTCGGGGATTTAGTGGAGATGCCACAGCTCCATCCAGTTTTTGCCAGTGCCACGCCTACCTAGGCGCTTGGCGTTGCTGCCGCGACTGGCTGCTTTATATGTAGACCGATGGACTTCATTGGTTTAGTAACAGTAACGAATAAATGCGCGTGTAGCGCAGACGGAGGAAGTGCCGGCTGTCGCGTGCATCCGATGCCAGGTTCATGGTTCAGGGTTTGGATTTTCCGCCTAAGCCCACCAAGTCTTCTCTCCGGGGTCGGTGAATTGGTCCCAGATGTGTCTGGGAAGGGTAAAACGCTGATTTGCTCATCGGCAGGCCATCGCAGCCATTCAAATCGCCTCCACGACATCCCGTAGAAGTAGAAGGCGTGGCGCATCCCAAAGGAGGGATTGAGTAACGCCGTCCTTTATCCTTTACTCCTAACAAATATGTG
>CANDYH010000520.1:0-15020 GCA_947396885.1 Heligmosomoides polygyrus polygyrus | reverse complement strand
ACCACGTCCCGTAGCGATATGGTCGTTCTCCTATTCTGTTCACACGACCACTGTACATCCTGCCAGACTCCTGAATACTTAAAGGTTGAGCCCGATGATAATGCCACTAAACAATATGCCTCAAAAGAGGGAAAAATGAAGCAGACAGTAACCTCTGTAACTAGACTCTCACAAAGAAGAGTGTAGGCAAATCTGAAGAATTCGGAAGCACAGAAGGGATCAAAAGGCGTACACTGACACTGTTTAAAAAAGGGCAGCAACGGATGTATTACCCACATACATATATGAAGCCGAGAGAAGTTTAAATTCTTTAGAATTGTCGACCTACGACAGAAAATGGTAAATGTTAAATTTCGAATGCTGGAACTCTTCCAGAAGGCGTGTCAATCGACTGCTGATGCCACCTTCACGATGCAATGTCATGTGACAGCGGGTTCCCTGAGTGTATGCTGGTGGTGGTTCCAAAGTGGGCACTGCGTTGTAACAGCGTCGATTGTCGCAGCGCTGGACGACGGTGGCACGAGCGACAGAAGGGAAGCCGGAAAGTGAATCACCTTTCACCTTCCACGCTAATCGACGACGGCCACAACAAGTTTAAGAATGTGGGTGTGGCGCCGCGCGATCGCCACCCGAAGGCATTCGATTCACTTGCGGATGACGTCTGATCGGAAGCGACCGGAAAGCCCACTCGACAAAGCCACTCCTCCCGTGAACCGCAAGAGGAATCCGAGGGGAAGGCGATGCTGGACGGCGGCTTGTGATCGTCGATGATTAACAGCAAGAACGCTGGCACTGACTGATCAATACCTGCTCGCAGTCTCAGCTGTACTGCGCCTCGACGCCGCGCAAAAACATCTCCCACGAAACGTTTTCATGGACTGGCACAGTCAGCACGGAAACGCTCGACTACAGAGCCGTCCACTCCCACTCCAACGCAAGAGGACTCTCAGTTGCACTAACACCGTCGTCCCGCGCGAGCAGCCGTCGATCTGGCGCCGATGTCCAGGATCCAAACAAGCACTCTAAAGCTGTTTCGAGCGACGTCTGCCTCAAAGTGTTGTTCAGATCAACTTTACTTGAATAGGGTAGGAGCCGATAGCAATCAATCGTTATTAAACGGCTGTCTTCACAGTGCCTACTGCGGAGTCGGTACAGCTGCACTCACAATCGCAAGATCCGAGTCCACTTCAAGCCATCAAGTTTAGGCAGAAATCAATATTAGCGACCGATATTAGTTGGTCGATTTATTATGATTACCCGCCGGATAGCTTGTTCAGTATAGTTCCCATTCGAGTCAAGCTCATTTCAAACGCTCAACTATGGCCAAATAAATACCAATAATTTTTACCCCATATGTTATGGCCAATAATTTTGCGTGCACGATGGATTACCACATGAATGGACAAGTTCTTCCATATTGTACTGATAATACGTTGAAGAGGAGGAGAGCTCAAAGAATAAATCACTGTATGTAACGTCGTTAGGATAAGGATAACGGACATAGGACAGCGTCGATCAATCCTCTTTGATATGCGCCACGCATTCTACTTCGAAAGAACGTTGTGGAGGCAGTTTGAATGCGTCCACGACCTAAACAATCATTTAAGGTGGCCAGCCGGGAGTCAGTGTTCTATCCTAACCAAACAAGTTTGGTATCAGTTCATCGATCCCGGAGGGATGGAAGGCTTAAGAGTTGGTTTGAGTGGGAAACCCGAACCAAGAACCTGGAACCGGTTGCGGGCGACAGTCAGCGCTTTTTTCAACTGTGCTGCCACTCGTCTTCGTCGTTAGTAATTTAACCCTCCAAAAACACGGACATGTTGGCCTGAATTTATTATTAATAATTTTTTACTATTATTCATTAAGTTCCTATTTATTCGTCGTTGAAAACACTGATGTTGTGTGCAACCGTGAAAAATCCACCAATTGTTCTAACCCCACCTTCGATAAATCCATGGGTACCGTTTCGATGAGAGGCCAATAGCTTCACCATATGTTACTTTACGTCAGACTGGACACTTTTCAAAAATCTGCTTCAATTTAAGATAGACATTTTCTAAGAAGGGAAAAATATGTGTTTTCACTTCATCGAAGAAGTGAATACACTGGTCGAATCTTCATACAGCTTTTAATCCTTTCAGCAGAACTACGACTCTTTAAGTGCAGTGGAAGAAGCAATAATTTTTTAGTGTATTATAGAAGATCGCGTCATTATTTATCCTCAATTGTTTCTGTGCTACCATTAATTGGTTGAAAAGCTTGAAAGCAGAATTCCTGTCACCTATTATATACAATGGAAATCGCGACGTACTTTACAATCTACGATGCGATCTCTTCATATGGCAGACCTACAAACTGCTTTTCCGTGTTGTAAGAAAGTATTCCTAAAACCAATCCTGAAACTAAAAGAATAAGAAATGCTACGAAAATACAGAGTAATCTTTCTTCGGGACACAAGAACAAAATTTTTCGTTCATCGCAACTTTTTTTTTAAATCGAAAATGTTTTGCGACCTTCTTAGGGAGTGTCTGGTTTAGTTTGGTAGAAATCAATTTTTTTGTTGAAAATGTTGAGCTTGATTTGAAAAGTGCCCAGTTTGACGTGAAAGCGCTTAGACAACAAGTAATGTATGTGGCTTCCTCCGCTTCAACGTCTTGTTCTGGTTCGGATCCCGGGAATGTCGAAACTTTCACGAACCTCTCCCTAGGCTTTGTGCGCAGCTCTAGATAGATCAGCTCAATCTTCGACTTCATGGATAAAATAGAACGGTTCCCCGTAATGCAAGTCTCGGAATGGATTTTGATATATCTTGCAGAATGAAAAGAAATTCGAAAACCTGGCCCGGTTCAGAGGACAACTACCAGACGGCCACCATGTTAAGCACCACAGCACTTCAGAAACAGGTTTAATAACTAAAACAGCTTCAGGCCCCTGAGCAAAGAAGACCCATTTGGTTAAGTCTGAAAGGCCGCAGTGACGAGTAGAGAAACAAAGGTGCTGCCTGAGAGAGCAACCGAGGGCATCAATACATTTGATACAAATAAATGAAGATATGAATGATGCTCATCAAGGGATGATAGAGTAGAGTCGCCACGACCAAGATTTATGGAGAGACAAAAGCGTCTGCAAAGACGAACGGGACCGATGACGGTATTGGCGGAGGATTCCCCAGTCTCGAAAGATAAAACTGTGATGGACGCCATGTCATTCTCTTCATTGAGAGCCGTAACTAATTCACTTTCTTGAGATGAAAAAAGAACATCACCACGTCACGAACGCCCCATCAGGCTTCTTCTAAAGGCTCTGAACGAGAGATTCGACGGCTTTCGTGTCCTTCATGTGAGGAGAACTCACAGGACTACACTGGAACAAGAACAACGAGAAGATAGATGACATCTTATTTGAGCAAATGAACGATAAGTGAGACAACAGGCAACAGCAAATCAGCAGAAGTTTACACTTGAGGGCATCAGTGGCTTCTACTGGAAATAGAATTCATACTGAGGCGCGATGTAGCCAAGCCCGTATCGAATGCGTACGGGATAAAGCTATTTATTAATTGCTCTTCATAGCTTCCTACTTATAAGTGTTGTTAGTTGGTTTAGCTGAAGATAGGCCTACACTGAGTTTGAAGCCTTTCGCTAACATGAGTTGTGGTGTGAAAGACTTTTCAAACTGTAACTATACATTTATGAAATGAAACAGATGATGCTGAGCGAGTGAGGCAGTATGGCTAATGTAATCCCACCAAACAAGCTGACAAAACGACCAACGGTAGTTTCGAAATGCCAATTACGAGCCGCCCACAGCCCTAAACAAACAGGCACACAACCAACGGCTGCCGAATGTACAAAAAGTGGCTTTAACATAGTGCGCAGCCGATGCTGTTGACAGAATGACTCAACAGAACAGCATCGCTTTGAAATACACTCGATCGCATCATTGAGAAGAACAAAAGAAACTAACGGGAGAACACTTACGTTGAACTCTGCTTCATACCGTTTGACTGCAAGCAGTTCAAAACAAAAAAAAAACTGAATACGGTAAACATTGAAAGACAGTACCTTGACAAAGACAGCGTCACCCATCCGCAATCCTCGTAAAAAGTCGAATGTCTCGAAATCTCTGTACAGCAAAACTCGTTGCTCGCAGTCATCGATGGCCAGAAGCATCCTGAAATGAGGAAAGACAGTGACTCAATGAACAAAGGGTCATCTTGTTCGTGTATCACGGAAATGGAGCAACAGCCAATTACAGATGACTAACCTCGTGGTTCTGCCTAAGAGGAAGAAACCCTATTCATTCAAGGCGAGCGAAAAGGACGAGATTAACGACTGCTCACTCAAATAGCACCCACACTGACACAGGTGCTAGCGCCCTAAGCGGCTCGAGCTGCATGTTTCCATTGATCCCTGTCGCGAGCCAGAGTACTGCAATGAGCTCTCGAGAGACAGGTTCGAAAAAATCCGACCAAGGAGTTGGTGGGGTCCAGGCGTTCTCTTGACATTCCGAGAAATGCCGTCTGTGACGGCTCCCGTCCAGCGGGTGTGTGCGAAACGCATTACGTGGCCGGCCCACCTAATTTTTGACGACCTGGCCCATGCGGTAGCGGCTCTTATCTTCGAACGGCGGCGAAGCTCGGAACTCAGACTACGTTCTCTCAATCGTGTCACTCCGAGTACCGCTTTCCCGATTCCTCCCTACACGACGCTGCCGCGTGCTCATCCTGCTTCGTATCGTCTAGGTCTATGAGTCGTACGTTAGCGCAGGAAGAACACTGGAGTCGGAGAGGTGGCTACGGAGCTGGACATCCTTCGATTTCTTCACGACTTTTTAAACGCTCTCGAAAACTGCACAAGCCGCGTTTCAATATCTCCAGTCCGGCAAAAGCCATTGGCTACAATGACACGTAATTATAGCAATCTGAGTGTTCCCTCTGTTGAGTGAAAATGGAGCGTGAGAACCTTGATCATTTATTTCTCAAGAACACCATCTCCCTAAGACATAACTATAATCCAAAGCTCCCACATACATGACCGACGTCCACCGACATTCGCTTTTGGCTCTGCTCGGTGTTATGGGCACTATGTCCGGCAAAAACGTTTATTAGAAAAGAGCTGGCAACTTAAAGATTTTGTGACTCTAAAGAAGTCGGAATATAAGTGTATAAGAAAGCAACTCTTACATAGCTTGATCATCAGTTAGCCGCATGACGTTGGTTTTCGGAACCACCGCGTAAACGCTTGGAGTCAGCAAATCACGCGCCAAAAGCGCGTCTTTTCGTCTGGACTCGCCGTGCTGGTGTTTCAGAAACGCGATCACCCGTGGATCATCGAGCTCGGAAAGCGGCTTCAGCAACGTCCCTGGCTCGATCTACAAAACATATTTGGCTTCTTTCCGACTTTCAAGTAAAATACTCGTAGCTTAAGTTGAAAGCTGCATCCATTGAAATTACTGACCTAGAACGTTGAAAAACACGATAGAACAGAAAATCGTTCGACTGCACAGAAAAAATTGTTGGAAGAACATGCTAACACGGCCGCAATCAAGCCAGAACTACGTACCATTGTCTTAGAGGCTCCAAGATCAGGATCCTTCAAATCGAATTGGAATCCTATCGTTGGATATTCTAGTAATGCAATCGACGACTCATCTGGAGAGTATCGTCCACTCCTGAATAAACACCCCGCAAGTAAAAAAAAAACTTTAAAAAACGATTTAAAAAAACGAAAAAACGACGTATCGATTTGTAACTGATTCTATTGTAAAGAACAAATTGTTTTAGTTTTCGTTGACGATATTTTATTTAAGTGTCTTCTTCCAGGAAAAAAATAGGCACATACTAGGGCACCTGGTCAGGTCACGCATCTAGCTCACAAATGGCTGAATGGGGGTTCAAGAATAATGGCTTCTTTCCTTACTTTTTATTTCTTCAAGACCCAATTACTATTCTTTTCCCCTTGAGCTGCGATTTGAAAATCATTTGTGTCAAACTACGCTGACAATTGAGCGCAGCGTAGTTTGACAAAGATGCCTAATAAGCAGCGAATAAAGAGACAAGCCCACCTATTCAACTTTGGTCAACGATTCTACATTAGATTCCGCTTTGGCGAGGATAAAATCAGACATTCAAATAGAATCTGGCTATTCTAACCATACTAAACAGCTAGTCCATGTGTCTGACCACGTCGAGCAGCCTCTGCAAGCTCCGAATCTCGATCGATTTCAGGCACTGAGATTGAAATCAGACGGGATGAATGGTAATGCACACAGGAAGATTCCCGACAATGTCAGGTATCCGTATGCACTGCACATGGTATTGACTCTGTTATTCAAAAAGGCAACGACCTAAAGCATCGTGCCTCTGTCGGGCTAGTTGGTTCCAGCACAAACAATCAGATGCCTTTAACGGAATGGCCAAGCCAGTCGCTTGACCTAAATATCATCGATTCGCTATGAAACGAGTTGGAACGATATTTGATTAGCAAGAGAGACAATAATCTGGAGGAAAAGCTTAGCCAACTCGAGGAAGAAATTAGGGAAATGTGTCAGTCAACAGCGAAGGAATGAATTGAATCTATCAGACGCTGACAAGCTGCCAAAGACGCCAAGGAGTAGACGAACTCGGCCTGCTTAGTATTAACTGTTGTACGGTTGTCTGTTTTGTCACATCGTACGTTTGTTAGTTATTTGAAGTTCACAAAAGATTATGTCAGTATCAGTTCCTCAGAATCTGTCAGTATTTCTCAACAAAAATGCTCAAGCCATGTTCTCAATCATATTTAGCCTTGATATGCTCTTTATAGAGTAGCGCTTGTATTCGTAACATAGCAAAATTTGAAAACGACCCATTAACTTTGAATGAGTTACGGATAAAAATGCAGAAGCGCACATATAGGATTATTCATTACTGGATACCCACCACTCAACTTCTAGTGCCACCAGGTGATTGAACCTCCCTAAAAACAGCACCCTGATTTAAAAAAATGCCCAGAAAGGACGACAGACAGCAATTACCACTTGCGCGAACGGGAATCATTGATTTAAAATTCAGCTCTCGCTGTCCTAGAAGGATAAATGATGGCAGACTTTTGTGAAAAGATAAAACACACATTTAGGTCTAGCTCAAGGCCCAATTACCAGACGCACACAGAGTTAGCTTGGAATAGTTGTAGACGGCCATATGGTTCTCATGTAAGGCTGAGGCATACAGAAGCCGGATTTCGTTATTCAGCTTCACATATAAAGACGAAAAAGAACTTAAAATCTTAGAAACACACCCGTTTGCAACCGAAGTCCCAAGGTCGACCAGAGTCGCCTCCTCTCGTTCTCTACCTGGAACGGCACTACTTCTCGCATAGGAGTCAGCCAAGTGGGAACATCTCGGCGGTGACATATAACTGGAGAGCCGCGCATCCGTATCTACATCGGCGATGACCATGCGGACCATATCGTTCTGGAACACGAAATGAGCTATATCTCAGGTTGCCAGGAATATGGCTTAGACGACTCACAGAAATCTCCTCCTCGTCCAGTTCCAACAGCACACCATCCCAAACCTGCTCATCACGATGCATCGTGGGAGGCTCCAGCGCCCGTGTTGAAGTGCCTATCATCACATAACACCATACAATATTCAATAGTGTAGTTGAGTCAATGAAATGAAGTCAATGACCTGAAATTGTTTACTGTCCATCTCACATCCAGCACTGATCATTACAATGAGGCAACGAAAACTCGACAAGTTTATCAAAATCAAATTGGTGAAACTTACATTAGACAATTCGCTAACATTGTGCATTAGGACATATTCTGGTACAAAGGAATAGCCTTACCGAAAAAATACGAATAAAAAATCAGAGTGAGCAAAGAAGATTATTCACGCTCTTTATTTTCACGCTTTTATTTAAAAAAGAAACGTTGCCCTTTTCAGTAGCTGGAGGAAAGACGGCGGTTGCGGGCGTACCATAAATGGGTTTAGAATCAATGGACTCGCATCTTCCACCCACCTATGCCACCACCTTTACTAGCACTGGCATAGTCTTGCTATTCCAAAGGTCCATTGAAAAATTTTACCCACACTTAGTTAAAGAGGATGAGTTGGAGCGCCGATCAAGAAATCAACATCCGTTTCTGGGAATTTCCCCGATTATGGTTGATGTGAGGAAATGCGTGGTAAGTTCGGGATCACTGACTTCGTCCAAACCTCA
This sequence comes from Heligmosomoides polygyrus polygyrus, assembly GCA_947396885.1. Lineage (NCBI taxonomy): Eukaryota > Metazoa > Nematoda > Chromadorea > Rhabditida > Heligmosomidae > Heligmosomoides > Heligmosomoides polygyrus. The sequence continues at coordinate 6,810 of CANDYH010000520.1, read as the reverse complement.
ACCAAGAGAATTTTTAAAGTTTATAAGTTTGTGGTGGAATGATGAACACAAATACGAGGTCAGTTTCTGATATCGCGGTGTGCAGGTACCGCAGAGAATTTATTTATAGAACTGTACAACTTTCCATGGTCGCTTCATAGTCTGTGACGGCAGCGAGGTGGTTGCCAACAATAGTCTGCCCAGTGATTACAGTGTCCAATAATGTCCAGTGATTACATTACAAAGATCGATAAGTACATAGGCTTCGTCCGGATGACCAGCGCTGTTAAGTATTAAAAAACCCTCACATTCAGGATTTTCACATTTGCAAAAAACATAACACTAGAATGGGAACAGGTAAAAAAAATTGATGAGGATAAAGGGTAAAGAACGATGGCTGGCCTGAGCGGGAAATCCGAGCCAAGAACCTGGTATCGAGTGCACGCGACAGCCGGCACGAGCGAGTGCATAGCAATCGCGCTGTTCTGCAGACGGAATGGCAAAGGAGGAGCGCGCATTACGTCTGCAGCACATATGGTGTCTCTCCGTTTCTCCCCTTTCTCAACAGGTTAGAAAACGTCAAGAAGACCTGCCTGCTTCAGTATTTTGCTACATCTGACAACATGTTATTGTCGATCTATAGGCTGCTGATGTGCTAATGAGGATCATTTACAGTGATTCCCAGTGTCAGCTTCGCACAGGACCAACACCCCGGATACTTCAGCAATGTGCAGGAACCACTGTCCCAGGGCAAGCGCCTCCCTAACATACTATCGATATGAATTTTACTATCACACACTGTCGAAGCACAACATTTGTGATTCCTCATTTATTTTCGCATTGTGCACCAAAGCGACGCTTTTACCCATACAGACCGCCCTCACTCTGCGCTTCATCACAGGAAAATGCAATGAAATAACGACAGAGCGCGACTAGTAGCTAGAGACACATCTCACAAATATGTAGCTATGAAAAACAAAACCACTACAGCTTCCTCCAAATTGTGCCACTTCTTGTGATGTGAACATAAAACAATCAAGAGAGATCAGTTACCAAAACAAAGTGTTCGGCAAGAGCAGCTATTACGTACGATGCGTAGTATATCATCGCCAGGATATGAGCTCCAAAAGACCATGAGAAAGACCTGTCCAACATTAGAGCTGTTCAGTAAACGAGAAGGTGGGCGGAGGTCAGTTCATGAGAAATGAGGCGTGTTTGTTCAGCAAAAACGGAAGCAACGCGTAAAAGCACACAAGGAAGTCTTGACAGCGCGGCCGCACCGACGTAATAAGGAGATAGAAAGTGAAGATTTATTAGGGACGATGCTCGAACAGAGCCAAATTGCTGCATCGCCACAGTTTCGAAGTATTTCGGAAACTTATTTAACACTAAATGACGAATATCTCTGACATGGAAAGTGAAGATTATCGCTATGATGGAAGCTGCCAAAAATATGTTGATCCATTAGTCGATACTATAAACCAAAACACTTTACTGTGGCAACTTCCTATCAAAGCCGATGTGTAGCCAGAACAATTTAAAATGACCAAACGGTTCTTTCACAATAAAGGACGACCATTTATGTAATAATAATTGTAATGTATTTATGCAATAAACAGCGGCGAAAACCGCAAAAATCACAAAAACTATAAAAAACAAAAGCAAGAGAATGACGCCGACAATCAATCCTACTTTGTGATGATCCGTGCACTCTGACTCCAAGGTACATCGAATGTCGCGTAGGTCAGTCGGAGGAGGCGCCCACTGTTGGGCGTATCCCCCCCCCCCCCCCCACCTCCGATCCCAGCGTCATGGCTGGGCCCAACCAAACTTTCAATTCCCCTGAGGTTTGATTGGTACCACACTTGTTTGGGATAGGAAGACACGTTCATACGTTAGCCATCGCAAGACGTTGTATAGGTCAAATACGCATTGAAAGTGCCTCCACAATCCTCCGTAGTACTAGAGTTCCTGCCGCACCTCACGAAGAAATTGATTAACGCCGTCCTCTACTCTTATACTTAGCGTTTAACCTACAAAAGGACTTGCCGTGAATGACCAAGTTAATGTTCTTTTTCTCTCAGCAACCTCCTACACTGGAGGAAGGGATGGGTTGGTCTAAGTGAAAGTCGAACCAATCAATCACAGAAATGTCCACTGTTCTATATTACTATAATAACACGTAGTAATGTACAGTAACAAGAATAAGCAAAAAGTAGAAATATTACGATACTGCAAAGTGGCGTCATTATAGGTCAAAAGAAGACACAAATGGAATGAACGTTGTGTGAAGTGGCTCTACCAGTTCTATAATCTACTGATTCCTGACAGTGCAACGGGCAGTAGCGCTCTCAATTCACAGAGTGTCCTCACCTTTCTATAATAGTGCCAAACAAGAGGGAGTAGGACACGACAAGTACTGAGTGTGAATTATGACCAAAAACGGTTGGATGAAATAGGCGTAGGCCGCGTCGACAGCCGAGTGACTAATTCACCATGCACCTGACGATGATGAGCGGATTTCTCATTGATCAGCCGCGCTCGTGACGTTTGATGGATGGATGACTCACGTGAAAATCACAGGAAGAAAAGCAGATACACTAGGGCCTTTCATGATGAAACTCAGTTGCCAGGAGAACAGCTTGTCTCCGCTAATCCAGACAGCGCCGGTTGGTATTTAGCCCTTTACGTCCGTCATTCAGAATGAATATGTTCCCTACAAGGCAACAGTCACACAGAATCGCTGCTGACGTCCGTGGCACCGTGGAAACCTCGGCTAACGGAAATGGCGTATTTGCGTGCTAATTGCGGAAGCCGTGTAGAATGATCTTCTAAAGCGTTCAAAATAATAAGTGGAAGAACATGCAGCAACTCCGCCACCAATAAAGATTTGTTTCACGTATTAGAGGTGAGTGGTGTATTGCCACAAGGTCCTCGGGGACAGTAAACCCAATAAGCGCTGATTGTTGTGGATCTACAGGGAACCTCAACCTCCTGTGGTCGTGAATTTCACGGGAACTGATGCCGTGGCTAGCTCGAGCGACGAGTGGCTAGGGGCCTGTTCATACTCCGTGATACCAGCAAGCGACAGCAACGGAAGCAACATCAGCGCCCGGAAAATATGAACAGGCGACAGAAGTGACGAAAGCGTCAAAAGCAACTGCGGAACAAAGTGTACCTAAATAAGCAACAGAAGCCCATGGGAAAAAAGCCATGTGGATACGGCAGGTGAGAATCATAATTGTTTGAACAGCGGGAAACCTGTAAGCAGTGCGAATTTTCTGCTACTCGGCACGAAGTATGCTCCCCACCTAGGCAGACGGTACTACTCCCTATCTATCAGGCTAAAACTCACTGAGGATACTTTCCAGATAAGACTGAATTGAACAAGCACGTGTGCAAATTTCGAGACCTTTCGACTTTCAGCGGTGGCGGATTATGAGTTCCAACGCCAGCGTTGCCACCGCTGTTGCTCGAGTCACCAGCGAGAAGTATGAACAGTCGACGGCAGCGGTGAAAGCGGAGGGAGCGACAGCGAGAGCGTTCGAGTATGGACAGATTTCGCGGCAGTTGATATACGGAGGCAGCTTCAAGGCGCAGTGATTGAGAAAAGACAGAATAGAAATAACATCACCAACATCACCAAATACATCTGATCGTAACTTGCAGAAATTTTAAAACATAAGCCTGGATATGAGTTGTATACCATGAAACATTCGAAAGAAAAATACGAAATTAAGGTGGTTATCATGTATAAACGACTGAACAATGTCTGTAATCCCTCAATGGAAGCAAAACACGCATTTGCTGATGACTCCGTAAAGAAGAACCACAACTAATAGTAAGTAGTTTACTAGGATCAGAACATCGCCAGTATAGTAGGGATCAAATGAAGAGTACTATGTACAAGAAGTTCCAAAAAGATGACACAGCGTGGAAGCTCCAGTAACCAGTATGCTTTTTAGGTATGTACATACTTTCCAACATCATGAGTCATCCAGATTAAGCAACCAGTGCGCTGAAACAGTGACTACTGAAACTGACGCTAACAAGCCGAAATTCGAACAACACAATAATTTACAACCTGTCAACCTTAGGCCCCCTCCCAGACTTCTGCGGTGTTGCCACTGCCCTATCCTTCATTATAAGGCAGGGACGTAGAGCTCGCCGCCAGCGGCGTCCCTGCCCTATCCTTAACCACAGCAGCGAGCGGAAATCTGTGGGGGTCTTTAGGGCTTGTTCATACTTCGCGACAAGTGCGACAAAAGCGACAAGAGCGACTGGAGCGACTGGAGCGACAAGAGTGACTGCGGCGACGGGCATAGTGTGGTGTACGTAAATAATTGCGTACTCCACACTCCGTCCGCGACGAATGTAGTGTGAAATGCGTAATTATTTATGTACACCACACTACACCGTCGTCCCAGTCGCTCCAGTCACTCTTGTCGCTTTTGTCGCTCTTGTCGCGGAGTATGAAGAGGCCCTTACACAACAAAATATATTCATCCTGAGATGTGTTTTCTTTATAACATCAAACAGGGACTGCTTCGGCACTATTGTACTTTCGGAACTCCAGAGGACGAGGAGAGGTCGAAAAAATTTCTTCGCCCAAACCTCGTCCAGGGAGGTTATTTGGGATGCTGATCACGAATCTGACATTAGTTTTTGAAATTTCGGCCGATTACGGTAGGTTACGGTAGGTACCGGTGACTAAGGCTGTCGAGGTCATAATCACCGATCTCGCCCAAACTTCGCCTATGGGGGTATTTGGGATGCTGATCACGGATCTGACATTCGTTTTTGAAATTTCGGCCGATTACGATGGGTTACGGTAGGTACCGGTGACTAAGACTGTCGAGGTCAGAATCACCGATTTCGCCCAAACGTCGCCTATGGGGGTTATTTGGGATGCTGATGTACGGTAGGTTACAGTGGGTACCGGTGAGTAAGGTAATGGTCACCGATTGCGCCCAAACTCCAGCGTAAAACGAATAACGGGTGTCAGATTCGTGATCAGCAACCCTGGACGAGGTTTGGGCGAAAAAATTTTTTTCGACCTCTCCTTGTTCTCTGGAGTCCCGAAAGTACAATAGTGCCACTGCTTCCGCTTTAGGGCATGAAGATCGGCGTTAATCAATCCCTTTATGAGATGTGCCAAGCATTTTATTAGAACGGGATATTATTGAGGCCTTTTGAATGCGTATTTTGCCTATGAGGCGGGTGATAGCACAATCAGCCATCTGATGTCGCTTGCACCCGATTCCGTAGTTCTTGGTTCCGATTTCCCGCACAGTCCAACTAAGCCTTCCATGCAAATAAACAGATTAAATAATCGCTTCGGGGTTGGTGAACTGCTTCCAGTTTGTCTGGGAAGGATAAAACACTGACTTGGTCGGCAGGGACTGGCGAGCCACTATAAAGGCCAAATACGCATTCGAAACACGTCCACAATGTCTTATATAAGTAAAATGCGAGGTGTACTCCAAAAGAGAATGATTATCACAGCTCTTTACCCTTTTATCGTTATCTGTCTCATACAACAGCTTCCGATGGCCAGGCTATCGAAACGTTAGTGTTATGTCCCTTCCAACAAATCTAGTACTAATTTGGCGACACCTGGGGGTGAAGGCTCGGTTGGTTTTGGAGACTCCGAAACAAAGATCGTTGATTTGGGTGCATGTGACAGTTGGCGCCCCCGGGTGCTCTGCTACGCTCCTCTTCATGCACTAAACGATCTCAATTAGTACCACATGTGAACCACCACCGACAGTTCGGCGCCGACGTAACAGGTCGAGATACTATATCCCTACCGTGACGGAATAAACTGAAGCAAAAAGGATAAATCCTAGAAAATAAGGGACCACCATGAATGTTTCAGTACAGGATTGCGTATATTGAACTATTGGTATTTTCCTATGGAGAAACACTGGATGATCTAGCAAATTTGGGCAAGGTTCACAATCCAAGACATAGCTATACAAAATCGGAATTAAATAAAAGAGCAACAGAGGCATGCACGCCAAAAAAAATCCTTCTCCCGTATACCCACTCCTTAACAACTTAGCTGACCCTCCCCCCCCCCTCCCTAACTATAACATAATTGCACCCACAAATACCTTCTCAAAGGGAAAAAAATCGGTAATATCGATTAACACAGCTCTGCCAATCAATACTGTAAAATTTCACTACTAAGGTCTGACGCGCTTAAGCAGCTATTGTAAAATTTATCTCAACAGCAAAGACGTACTAAGGATGACTTTCCGTATGAGAGGACGCATTCGAATTCCTGCCGATGCCATTTAACCATTCGCACCACACTCTACGATGACCAGATAAAAGGGACGCTTTCATCCAGAAGTCTCACTCATACCAAAAATGCGACGAGGACCATTTTTATTTTTGCCGAACTGATTCAGCACTGGACTGTACACAGAGCACAAAGTGACCGCAGAAGGTGACGGTCACGACATCATGGGTTTAAGTTGTTGTAAATGGAGTGATGAGTAGATCGGAGCGCTGCAGGATTGTGGAGGGAGGCGCTGACAATTGGAAAAGTCGCGGTGAGTGAGTCACGATTGCCACTTGTTCTCAAGAGCAGCAGTGTTTTTTCGGGTCGCTCCAGTCACACGCAAACACCGGTAATCGGTAATCAGAGCAGCTGACAAACAAATATATGGAAAATTGTATGGCGAAGGTGCGCTAATTCAGTCATTCCAAACTGCTCATAAATGGCTAAATACGTTTTTATAGATAAAATAGGGGGAATAAAATAGCTAGTTCTAGTTAGCTTTTGATAAATGGCTAAATTAGGCAGCTTGAAATTCGACAGCT
>CANDYH010000518.1:0-13610 GCA_947396885.1 Heligmosomoides polygyrus polygyrus | reverse complement strand
CGAAGAGCTCTATCGAACGGTGGTACTCTCGACCAATTTCGGAAAAATGGATTTTTCGACGATTTCCTGTCGAGGACGTGGGCGCGCGGTCCGAGCCTGCGCGGACGATGAGTCATCGAAAATCGATATTTTCGAAATTGGCCAAATTTTCTCGTTCAAAATCATCTAGTGGTTATTTTGTGCGCTGATTACGAATCCGACGTCCGTTTTTTGAAAAATTCGCCGATTTCGGTACGTTTTGGATTTTCTTCTGGATAACTGAGGGTGGTCGTGTCAGGATCACCGATCACCCTCAGTCATCAGTATAGGTGTCTTCTGCTATAATCAGCCAAATGGACTTCTTCATCGTGTTAGACATTCCGAATAACCCCTGCCCTTAGATGAAGTTTGAGCAAAATTGGTGACCCTGACACGACCACCCTCAGTTATCCAGAAGAAAATCCAAAACTTACCGAAATCGGCCAAAATTTCAAAAACGGACGTCGGATTCGTAATCAGCGCACAAAATAACCACTAGATGATTTTGAACGAGAAAATCTGGCCAATTCCGAAAATATCGATTTTCGATGACTCATCGTCCGCGCAGGCTCGGCCCACGTCCTCAACGGGAAATTGTCAAAAAATCGCTTTCTCCAGAATTGGTCAAGAGTGACACCATTCGATAGAGCTTTTCGCGCTGAAGCTAACGGTGTTATTGCTAGTGTCGAAAACTCAAATATGGGCGAGTAAGAGCGCAGGAAACTTCAACGCTAAGTCCACCGCCCTGAAATGGCAGCTGGGGCTAAGGCGGTTTAGGCAGCTGAGGGGTGGTGAGCATGTCGTCGTAAAGTACCTCAAGCGTTCTGCTCGCCCATGCATTCGTAGGCCGTTTGGTCGCTGGATCTTCCCGTAGTGGTCGACTGAAATTGGAAGAAATTGTGTCACACAAGGATAACCTGCATTTTCACAGCGCCGTAACTTAGTCAAATCATAAGCTACATTGATCTGTTTCAGCGAACTATTCGGAAATTTTACAGTCTACAAAACGCACGAGCTTCAGCCGGAAAGGTTCACACGGGACAGAGTTATCGCGCTCAGAACACGGCCACGCGTGCAATGCAATACAACAACGGTCCATGTTCTTCTCGCTCTTACTCGCCCATGTTACAGTTTTCCCTACTCCCAATAACACCATTCAATTCAGCATGAAAAGCTGGACCGAATGGTATCTAGCATGGCCCAATTCTAAGATATCGATTTTATATGACGTCATCGTCCGCGCAGGCTCGGACCGCGCGCCCACGTCCTCGACAGGAAATCGTCGAAAATCCATTTTTCTGTAATTCGTCGAGAGTGACACCGTTCGATAGAGCTCTTCGAGCTGAAGATAACGGTTCCATTGTGAGGTTCGAAAGCTTAAATCTGGGTGAGTAAGAGCGCAAGAAACTCTAACCGCTTTCTTACGCCGCTCTAAACTGGCAGATGAGGACAAGGAAGTTCAGGCAGCTGAGGAGTGGTGAGCATGTCATCGTAAAGTGCCTTCAGTGTACTGCTAGCATACGCGTTTGCATGCCGTTAGCACGCCGCGTCTTCCTGCAGGGGTCAACTGAAGTCGGAAAAAATCGTGTCCCACACGGCTAACCTGCATTTTCGCGCCGCTATAATTTCGCTCCTTTAAAAGCTATAACGCTGCACTTTCGCGTACTACTAATGCTTTCTATTGTCTACAAAATCCACAAGCCGCAGCCGGAACGATTCGATCTCTACAGAGTTATTGCGCTCCGAACACACTCGCGTGTGCAATTTGCGAGTGGTCGCGCCTACTCGATTGATAGGTTCGATTCTGTATGCATTGTTTACGGCGCACTCCAAAGGCAAGCTTTACAGTCCTAAGGCAATTTCTGAGTAGGGCGGCTGGGAATTTCCGATAAAACTCCCGAAACGGTCACTCTACAGACTCTCGCGCCCACTTGATTGATAGGTTCGATTCTATATGCATTGTTCACGGCGCACTCCAAAGGCAAGCTTGACAGGCTTAAAACAATTGCTGAGTAGGACGGCTGGGAATTTCGATAAAACTTCCCAAACGGTCACTCTACAGGCTCTCGCGCTTACTCGACCTCACTCTGCGAGTGGGCGCGCACACTCGATTGATAGGTTCGATTCTATATGCATTGTTCACGGTGCACTCCAAAGGCTAGCTGGACAGTCTTAAGGCAATTTCTGAGTAGGGCGGCTGGGAATTTCAATAAAATTCCCCAAACTGTCACCGTACAGGCTCTCGCGTCCACTCGATTGATTATGTCCGGCCTATATGCATTGTTCAACTCTATTGATTTATATGTCAAAAGATAGAGCTTGGCTTGCTGAGCTCAAATATATGTTTCTTTTCACAAGTACTTGATGTTAAAAAAAGTTATATAAAAAAGCCGCTTTGGAACGCTCCAAAGGGGCTTTTTCGGGAATTGACCAAAAGACATGCGCGGTACTGTATTGTTTACATTTGTATTATTCTATGCAAACAAAAGTTTTGCTATCAATCAATTAAAGATCATGACGATCTACTCGAATGCATGGCGGTATACCTCTTCTTTTAGTAAATTAAATGATTGCTGCCTTTTTTGCGGGCGCGTGTAGCGCAGTCGGAGGAGGCGCGACAGTCGCGTGCACCCGATACCAGGTTCCTGGTTCGAATTTCCCGCCAAGGCCAACCAAGCCTTCCATCCCTCCGGGGTCGGTGAATTGGTACCAGACGTGTCTGGGAAGGATAAAGCGCTGACTTGTTCATCGGCAGGCCACCGCAAGTCATTGTATGGCCAAATGCGCATTCAAGTTGCCTCCACGATATCCAGTAGAAGTAGAATACGTGGCGCATCATCCCAAAAGAGATTAAGTAACGCCGTCCTTTATCCTTTATTCTTATCCTTTTTGGCTTTAAAACAACATCTGACTTTTCCTCAAAAAGTAGCAATTTTATAAATTTCAAGCATAGTTTCACTTATTGAGGCATGTGAACCAAAAAATTTTGAAAGAAGCCGTAGCAAATTTTCATTGAACAGAAAAATCAGTGAAATTATAATAAAAATGATAATAAAAAATAAAATAAACAAAACTTAATTATTAAACAGAAAGCTAGCGTCCTTAGTTTTGGAAGTCTCTATTTGTGGAAGGAGCTCGTTTTGATTTGGAAGTTGTTCAGTTTGAATTTGAGAACGTCAAGTTTGTTTAGACGAGATTCAAATTTGATTTGAAAAGTGTTTACTTTGATTGGAGCAATTATTCAATTCAGCAAACATTGCTTCAGCGAACGTTTCGGCGTTGTCGCTTTTCTCGAAGCCTCAAACTTGGGTAATCAAACCAATGTTCATATTACTTTGAGAATTGTCCAGTTTGACTTGGAAAGTCTACCATTTGGCGTAAAAATGGTAAGAATCAGTAGTTTGATCGAACTACGCGTGGTGCTATTTCAGACTGTTTCTTCTCTACATGAAACTGAAGAACGGTGGTCGTCTTAAAGGCATTCTGAATCATCCCTTCGTGGAATAGGAGACGTGCTGAATTATTCGAAGTGTGTTTTTCCTCCTTTTATTTTGACCTTCATTATATGTTGGATGAAGTTTATACTAGAATCAGGAGTACGAGAACCATCGGTATCGATAAAGCAGCGCGAGGAATCAATACTGACGTTGCTGAAGTGAAAAGAACCAAACCAGTAGCGAAGGGAATGAATGCTAGAAGTATAGTCACCCAGTCATCGTGTCTAGCAAAGGGGATCAAAATCTGTAACAGTGGCGTGTGCTATATGTATGATACCCCTTACCACGACTGCGTCCCGGATCTTTGGCATTCGACAAGCGCAGCTAGGCCATTGAGGCATAAAGTCCTTCCTACGCCTTCGATAAGGTTAGTGAAAATGATGACTCCCAGCGATACCCGCAACCATGGACAAGTGTTTGCTTGTAAATTCGTGGAGATCAGGAATTCGCTGCGGGACCGCGCTTATTTGGGATATATACCATTCATGTAAAACTAGACACTTCTAATATCAAATTGGTACTTTTCTAAACCAATCTGATGCTTCTGAAACCAAATTGAATGCCTTAAAAATCTACGTACTTCTTACACGTTACACTAAAGATCCTCCAAAACGGTTAGAATAATTTTTTGTTCAGGGAAAAGTTGGTATAACTTTCTTTAAATTCGTTGTTCAGCTGGCCGAATGAGTGTAATACTTTTGTCAAATTTTTATTTTTGCGAAAAAAATAAATCAAAATTTATTTAATTTTAAAAGCGCAATAATGCAGCAATCATTTAGTGCATTGAAAGGCGAAATCGCGCCGTGCATTCGAAAAGCTCTCGCGGTTTTTGTTTGATTGATAGTGTAAATGCTATCTATTTAGTTGAAACAACATTATGAGGAGTGTGTGTTCTTCAAAATTGCTTTGTTTTATCGTTTATTGGTGTGAAACTCCATCCTCACTGAAATTTCGCTATCAATCGAATGAAAATCGTGATGTCTTGCACGACGGCATGGCGCAATCTCTTTTTTGGCGCTAGGAAATGGACGTCTTTCTGCTCTTTAAAATACGCCTCAAATTGGACACTTTTCTAAAGCCTAACGCTTATGAAATCAAGCCGGACATGTATCGATTTTCCTTGGTTCCTAATCGATATCGGTGTCTCTCATACAAGCGCGCTTCTCGGCGACGTACCTACAGAAACAAGTTCGCCCTCTTCTTTCAAGCACCTAAATTGTTTTCCGTTACCCCTGGTTTATAGTTGCGCCGCTGCGCGGTGCGGCACCATGTTCAGAATAGATATCGATCAGACGGCGCAAAGGATCGATATCTATGGCGATCGTGGTGCCGCACGGCCTGGCGGCGTAAGTATAAACTAGGGCTGAGGGAATGTCGTCGTTGTACTCCTGGGAGCCATTTTCTTCCATTAACTACATGCCTCTTTTGCAAATTAAAAGAAAACTACTGTTGTTGTGGCTTACAAAATCAGAAAACAGTAAACACAGCTACTAAGAAGAAATGGTTTCAGATCAAAAAGACGTCCTTGACTACTTATTCTGGTATCCATTTCTTCGAGCGACTACTATCCTGGCTTTGACGCTAACGCTCGACCGGTGAAGTCACTTATTTGTTGCGTTGTTTTTGTTTTTGTTATTTGCCTTAGGGCTCTGTTATATTTCGGCGATGCTGTTGTCGGCGACGTCGACGACAATGCTGAGCGTATTGGTACGTACTCACTGTCGCCGACGTCGCCGACAACAGTGTCGCCGAAGTATAGCATAGGCCTTAGGATCATTCGCTTTTTGAAAGATGTTCTTGTGAATTCTCATAGAAAACTCTGGTGGTCTGAAATAGATGTGCTGTACCTTCCTTTTTCCTTGTGTTATTCGGTTATCGTTACTGTAATTTTTACTGTTATAGACTTGTATTATTGTTAGTTTGTTGAAGTCGGTGTTAGTTAGCTATAAATAAACCGCTGCGATGCGAGCTTTTGCTCTGTTAAATATTTTTGTACAAATTATGTTTGTTCGTGGGTGCAGAGTTCTGGTTGTTTTACCTATGTATCTCGATAGGTCAACTTTATAAGGAATTCAAGTAACAGCGTAAAAATGCATTATGAAGAAGTATCGATCGCCATCAATCGATATTGATAAAATTATCGATTTTCCATAGATGGCGTTCATTTTTTCGATTTTCTAACTTGCCCCCAATCGACGTAGTTAAGATGTTCTTCCTGAGGAAGCCATGACACAGGTAGCAGCTACAATTGATTATGAGAACTTATTACCACGGCGAGGCCACTGAAAAGCCGTCAGTGCGGGCGAGATACCGCTTTGACGGCTGGTTGTTGTTATATAACTAGCCTGTTTGATGAAGAGCGATCTCTAGGGTGCTCTAGGGTGCCTCCCTTCAAATATAATTCGGAAACTAATACTGTCCGGACAGCGAGGTTGGCGTGGTTTGCTCAAATGCCTACCCAAAACTGATGAAGGAGTGGACAGGAAACCCACAGAAGTTGGATTTTGTTAACCTCGTTCTGAAATGCGCCATGCACTTCACTTCTACCATATCGGGAACAATCGATGTGTACAATGACGTTCGTTGAAGAACAACTACTGCAATCGGGTGAGGAGTCATCGATTTCGTGGATTTGGTCTACGCCCGCAATCGATCGATGAGGACGACCGCTCCAGCTGCCTGCTTCAGGCGCATCCCTGACAGGCTGCAGCGTCTGTTTTATCTTCGACAACAGCCTTCAGAATGCTTCGCTGCTTTCTTCGTCCTCCTCCTCGTCTTCTTCTCTTCGTCCGAAAGACGGGAGAGATTGCTTTGCTCGGCGTTGCGCCGTCCTGTGATTAGTCCTACTGAAGTAACGATAGGTTTTAACTACAGGCAATCGTTGCAGGACCGTACTAGCCCTATAGCCGCTGTACAAAACTTCATCAGTTGACGAAAATGACGGCGACGTCTACCAACGATTCATCGTCAACCTACGATGTGAGTGTTACTCTCATTTCGGCACTAGTTAAAAGTTCCAACTCCACCGACACGACTTCGATCGGAATTTTTTCGCTGAAACTTCGCTTAGGGGGGGGGGGGTATTTGTGGTGCTGATCACGAGTCTGACATCCGTTTTTCACGATTCGGCTGGATAATATAGATAGAGGAAGACACAGGATTACATTCTTAAAGTTTCTGCGGGCGACGGCAGGTAGAGGTTGGTATGGGTAAGTGGTCGGTTCATCGAATGCTTTCCTTGCCTTTTTATTTCTCCGCTGATACATTTTAGGAAGTTTTGGGGCACTATTGTACTTTATGGACTCGGACGAGGAGAGGTCGAAAAAAATTTTTTCGCCCAAACTTCGCACAAGGGGTTATTTGGGGTGCTGATCACGAATCTGACATCCGTTTCTCGCTTTGCGCTGGAGTACGGTAGATTACGGTAGGTACCGATGACTAAGGCTGTCGAAGTCACAATAACCGATTTCGCCCAAACTTCGGCTAGGAGGGCTATTTGGGGTGCTGATCACGAATCTGGCACCCGTTTTTCGTTTTACGCTGGAGTACGGTAGGTTACGGCAGGTACGGGTGATTAAGGTCATGGTCACCGATTTCGCCCAAACTTCGGCTGTAGGGGTGGTTATCCGCGGTGCTACGGGCGAGCACAGCATGCAGGCGGTCCCGCAGCGATCGCCTGAAAATTCGCAAATCAGCGGGAAACCATTTTTGCGGGAAACTCTTCGATAGGCGAAAGCTTAATCGAGAGATAGCAATCTAAGCATCATGGCCCTCCAGGTACTGTTCCACAACGCCGCCAGGAGGAACTGCGCGACTTCAAGCTGAAGGACGTCTTTGACAGGCTAAACATGGACGCAGCCGATTTCAAGGATGGCTTAGAAGGACGGGATTGCTCGCAATCGGTGATCATGACCTTGGCAGCCTTAGTCACCAGCACCTACCGTAATCTACCTACTTCAGCGTAAAACGAAAAAAGCATGTCATATTCGTGATCAGCACCCCGAATAACCCCCCTAGGCAAAGTTTGGGCGAAGCCGGTGATTATGACCTCGACAGCCTTAGTCACCGGTACCTACCGTAACCTACCGTAATCGGCCGAAATTTTAAAAACAGATGTCAGATTCCTGATCAGCACTCCAAATAACTTCCTAGGAGAAGTTTGTGAGAAATTTTTTTCCGGCCCCTCCTCGTCCTCCGGAGTCCGTGAAGTATTAGGTTGGTGCATAAGTTCTTGGACATTTGGGGCATGAAATATTTATTATCACAACATTCGAACAACAATATAAAATCATTTGAAGTAACCACCCTTTACATCAGTTGTCCTTCGCCAACGTGCTGGTAAGTCATGGATGCCTTTTCTCCAAAACGTGGACGCTTGTGATTCGAAAAATGTGAGCAGTGCCTCCTTGACGTCCTCTCGGTTCCCAAATTGCTGGCCGTCCAAATAGCGTTGAAGGCTTGAAAACAAATGATAACCAGAAGGAGCGAGATCTGGTGAGTAAGGTGGATGTGGAAGCACGGCCCATCCGTAGTCCGCCAACTCAGCCGCCGTCGCTCTAGCAATACGCGGCCTAGCGTTGTCGTGTTGAAAATACACCTTCACTTGCTCTCCTCGTGTGCTTTGAAGGTGGGCCCTCAACTTCCTCAGTTGGTTGACGTAAAACTCTGCCGTCACTGTTATCCCTTCGTGCAGCAGCTCCCAGTACTCTACGCCAAGAACGCTCCACCAAATGCATAGCATCACCTTTTTCACGTGAAGGTCGGGTTTTGGAACGTCCTCTGCCTCTCCAGTTGCGTCAACCCACTACGCACGCCGGTGGTAATTAGAGTAGAGTATCCACTTCTCATCCCCGGTGACAAGGTTGTCCAGCCATCCGTGGGTACGTCTGAGGGTAAGGAGAGACAGAGCGACATCGGCTCTGCGATCCATGTCATGTTGTGTCAAGTCGTGAGCTACCCAGCGACCCAATTTTTGCACCTTGCCAATCGACTTCAATCCTCGAACGGCTGTCGAGTGACTAACACCAAGAGTGCTTGATAGTTCGCGAGTGGTTCGGTATGGGTCCGCTTCCACTCTACTTCGGAAGCCATCCAAACCCAGTGTCATCGGGCGCCCTCCTCGTTCATTATCTTCAACGGAGAATTCACGAACTGCAAACTTCGAGAACCACTGGTACACAGTACTTCCAGCAGGAGCACTCTCGTTGTAAACATCCTTCAGGCGACGATACGATTCGTTGGCATTGAGGCCAGACTGATGCAGGAATACCACGACGTGCCGAATATGCGTCTCAGTTGGGATGAATTGCTTAGTCATAATAGCTGACGTTGACAACGCAGAAGTAAATGTTAGGAACAGTTTTGTAGCCCTTTCCTTTCTCTATCGATCGATCACTTACGCATTGATACACGTGAGAAATTTGGCGGGTAAATGCGCTTTCAATTTGGGAGGGATCAAATGTCCGACAACTTATGCACCAACCTAATATGTACAATAGTGCTAAAAGAGCAATACATCAAGTCTATCCTTTTCCTACACTTCCATAGTCGTAGCTTTCTCTCAGGACATGCTCTGTTTCCAACGTTCCTTATATGTGCATTGCTTTCGTTTGTTTTATAGTTTTTAGTTAAATGTGGTCTTTACTAGCATGTGGACGTGGCTAATTCGATCTTTATTGCCTTCATTAAACTGCATTGTAAGACCAATCCCCCACCGAGAGTCACTCTCTTGGTGGGGGATTGGTCTTACAACTATTGAAGTCCTCAGACACCACCCTACGACAGGTTTGCTCCGCGGCGCATAGTCTGCTCAGCTCAAACCGAGGCCGGCGACGGCGGCACGCTACTGTAACCGAGGAAGACACCTACCGTACGAACTCGGGAGGGGGGCTTCTGATGGGCAGAAAATCCCATAAAGCGCCGATAATGTCCCTCATCCCTGGCTCCAACGTATAGAGCCTGTAGTAAGGGCGCTCCATGGATTATAAAAACCAAGTTTGAATCGCGCGGCTGTGGGCGTTGCGCGCCGGACAACTTGAACGGGTTTTTTCCAGTTGTAAGGGTATCGGCGAGTCGGTTTGGCCTACGCCCACAAGCAATACGTAGGACCAACGAATCCACCTGCATACTCCAAGCGCGATGGGTTGTAGCGTCTATTCTGCCTTCAACAACACGTCTTTAGAACGCTTTATGTCGCTCCACAACATGACTGGAGATCAACAGGCAACTACTCGTTATGGCTTCAGCTTTTAAGGCGATTATGATTTCGTGTTTGCTCTGTTCTGATGAAACATCGACCGTGATCAGATCCAGGACTTGCGCCATCCCTTCTTCGTCCTCCTCTTGGACTTCTTCTCCACCGTCCGAATGACGAGGTTGCTCGGCGCTGCAGTCATCCTACCATGGAAGGACGAGTAGTCGACTCGCAGCGGCGGCACCTCATCTGTCGTCTGTGCTGTGCCAGCGAGCGATGAGAGCTCCTCGTCGAGAAGCTTCGGCTCGACTGGGATGGACGTCAACCTCAGCGACGCCTTCTTCTCGCTCCGTGGGCTAGTGTTGGCGGTGCTGGTGGGGAAGATCTTGTGGACCCGAGCGCGATATCTGGCGTTCTTGCTGCTACTGTACAGCTGTCTCTCCGCTCGGCTGCGAAGGACACTTCGACGATGCAGATGCGACCTAGAGTGCTTGCCGCGAGCCACTGGAAGCCTGCAACTGGAGTCGCTGTCATCGCCGTGGAAAAACCTGGTCATCAGAAGCCACTCATCCTCGTCGTCTTCCACGAAGTCAGGTATGGCTAGAAAATTGTCGCTTGATTTTGCGTCTTCCCCTTGTTCTTCCAGCTCCATCGCATGCCTATCGGTTGTCGAGGATTTGTGCTCTCCCTTGTGCCTCTTGATATTCGACTCAACTGCCGTTCTCATGGTCCTGGACTTGGCGGTCCGTAGGTCTTCATCCGATTTACGGCTAGGCTGCTTCTTCACAGTCCTGAGCCTCCGGAACAGTTTCGACGTCTTTTCGTCGACTGAAGAGCGCGGCTTCTTCTTTCTCACCTTCTTCTTTTTCCCGCTTGGGGAGAGTTTTCTTCGTACGAATATGGGCTTGATCTTCCGACGGACCTTGGTGTGCGATCTGGCTGTGTTCAGCGACACAGCTTCCTCGGTCGTCTCCTTTGCTTGGCTGTCAGTCTCCATTGGGGTTATGCCTTCTTGTGCATCATGGATAGCGGGGGCTCTCGGCTTGATCCGCTTGGCTAATGGAGAACTCAACCTGAGCGTTCTGAATATTTTCTCCTGCTTGTTGATGACGAACTCGGTAAGTCCTGAGCGCGAGATTCGAAAGGGCGGTTTCTTGCCATAGATGGCGCGGATCATCTTCGCAATGGCATTCACAATCACCTCCACCGTCACCTGCTTTCCCTCATAGGTGAGTATGCCGTTCTCCTTGACTCTCAGAACCGTGTCTTCTCTGTTCTTCAGCGTATGGAGCTTAACGGCGCCTTCAAGGCGAATGTTCTGGACCTCACCATCAGCGCCGGACTGCCAGTCCTTCGCGTTCAGAATCAGTCGCGCAGAAGAGCTGCTCGACCGAAGGCGGACGCTGACGAAGTCGACGGGGTCGAGTTTCAGCTGGTCGACGATGTGGCTCAGAACGTCCTCGATCACGCTCACGACGGCGTCCTTGGACATCGGAAAAGAGACACTATTCCTCTTCCTCTTCAGCACGTTGGTCTCCATCGTCATTATAGCGTG
Source organism: Heligmosomoides polygyrus polygyrus (assembly GCA_947396885.1). Lineage (NCBI taxonomy): Eukaryota > Metazoa > Nematoda > Chromadorea > Rhabditida > Heligmosomidae > Heligmosomoides > Heligmosomoides polygyrus. Next base: position 2,347 of record CANDYH010000518.1, on the reverse strand, counting down.
GGCGATGTCGTCCACGGTGACCTCCTTCCCCATGAAGGCGTGTGATATGCTCCGGCTTCTGCGTCGCATCACGGCAGCGCTGGAGCCGAATCCTCCAGATTTCTTCATATCGTCTCCCTTGTCTTTGCTCGAGCCAGTTGACTGCGTTACTCCGGAGCCTCGACAGCGGACAGGCTCCTCGACTGTCCCCGGCCGACTGGCGTCTAATGCTCCGGAGCCAGGCCCCTCGTAGAGGTAGACGAACGGCTTCTTGGCGCTGCTGACACCGTGCTTTCTGTCACGAGCGGCCCTTCTGCGCGAGCATTTGAAGATGTCCCTCACAATGGCCACTGTGTCGATGTCGTCGCTTGAATCCGTCGTCGCGGGGGTTTTGTTGCAGTTTTTGGACATTTTTTGTTCTTTCATCCGCTGTAGCTCCGCCCTCTTGTTCTTGATGGCTTTGAGTGCATTGTCATATAGATCTGAAAAAGACTTTGTTAGTGGTCTCTTGTACTCGTAGTGATCTAAAAGCTCTGACAAGGGAGGTCAATGAGCATCCCGTGGCAATTTTAAAAGTGACCTATTGAGGGTTGTAGGGGATTGTATGAGAAGCACCGTAGTGGTTTTCAAATTTCCTGCGGACACCTGGGTAGGTCAAAAATTGCAAAAAACCGTTTCACTTCAGTGCGGGCCGATAAAGCAATACTGACGCCTGAAACTGTCATGTCGTGGTTAGAATCTAACCTGCAAAAGGTTTGGGGCTGGAACAATAGCGGAATTACAGCGATTTCACAATTTGCTTGTTGGCGGTACAGTGACCGAAGTGGAACGTTGAGCTGAGTCTCGCACCACCAACGGCGCAGCGACCGGATGGCCGAGTGGATGTGGGGGGGGGGCTTGCGGGAAAAGTGACGGTGGTTTGGATCCGAAGATGCTGCTCCTGCATTGATGGTCTTGCTCCATCTAATTTTGTCGATATAAAGTGTATCTTGATCCGGTAGTGTACCATACTGACATTATAACTTTATTTTAACCTGGGTGATACGATATAAATACAAAAACACCGAAAGCAGTACACAGTACATAATTCGATTGGCCATTGAGGAGAAGCAGGCGAATTTTCCTTGCCTACAAAATAGATAACTTTAGAACTCCAAAGATCGAGGAAAAAATTATTATTTATATTTATATTTATATTTATTTTTATTTTTATCAATTAATTGACTATATTTATGTTTGATTTTTTTCGATCCTTCTTCGACCTCTGGAGAAAAAGCATAACAGTACCAATCTGTCTTCTTCACCTCAACCAACCATACTGCAAGTGATCTCACGGTCGTCACATACAGCATCCTTCTCACTGTTGCAAGGAGACGTAACACCACCCACATCATTGTCATCGTCCGGCTAACAGGCTACAGCCTGCGCTTCGTTCAAGTCAAGCTAATATCACAAAGGAGACAACAGGCGGCTTTTCTACGCAGTTCCTCGCTAGCATTCAAGGGCCTTTCCCAACACAAAATAGATAATATTCCTTATCCTGACCGTCTTCGTTAGCCATTGACATTGGCCTGTTAGCACTACTTCATTACTCCAAAAGTAGAAGAGAGATTGAAAAAATGGATAGAAAAGATTTATCTTAATTTTCACTTATTTATTTATTTATTATTTTATTTATTATGTATTAATTACGTATCATTTATTTTATTTTTATTTTTATTTTTATTTATATTTCAATTAATTAATTGATGTATATATTTATATTTGATCGATTGTTGTGATCGTCCTTCGACAGACTCTACCACACCCCCCCCCTGACTTAATATCAATTGTTTAATACAATATGTTTTCCGTGCCGAGTTATTGGGTGTCTTGCTAACTGCCTTCCTCCCGACTACTCTGCCCCTAGTCGTAAGGAGACCGCCCTAGCAGATTCCTTTCGGGGCATACTTCAACATGCTATGTATGGGGTGATATTGATTGTGCTGATGAGGATGAAACACTCCAGGTAGCTTTTTTTTATGTTTATTGCATTGACGTTCTCTCGTTCGTGATGTTAGCTTGACTTGAACGAAGCGCAGGCTGTAGCCTGTTAGCCGGACGATGACAATGATGTGGGTGGTATTACGTCTCCTTGTAACAGTGAGGAGGATGCTGTATGTGACGGCCGTGAGACCCCTTGCAATGTGGTTGGTTGAGGATGAAGAAGACAGATTGGTACCGTTATACTTTCTTTCCAGGGGTCGAAGAGGGGTCGAAAAAAATCAAACATAAATATAGTTAATTAATTAATAAAAATATAAATATAAATAATAAAAAATAAAAATATCAAACAAAAATAAAATAATTTTTTCCTCGATCTTTAGAG
>CANDYH010000517.1:0-18808 GCA_947396885.1 Heligmosomoides polygyrus polygyrus | reverse complement strand
CGAAATGACGATGGCTCGATTTCCACAAGCGAGACAAGAGCTCCGTGGTCTGAGTTTCGTCGATGTTTTAGAACCGGAGACGCTGTCGCATGTGCCAAATAGTCGAAAATTAGGTGGGCCAGTCACGTAATGCTTTTCGCAGACAGCCGCAGGTCGAACCGTAACTGTTTGTATTCAACGAATGTCAAAAGAACTCAGAACGATCACCTACGTGTCAGCCGAACTTCTCCGTGAAAGCCGTGAACGAGCGATGTGACGCTCCTATTGTTTCTGGAGTGAAGATCCATAGGAGCACTCTGGCACGTGACAGGGACGAACGGAGACTTTGCTACCGCCCTCTCGAGCCGCTCGATGATCACGGGGCGACAGGTGATACTTTTACAAAGTCTATATCGCGCTCCTTTTCTTGAGCCTTGGACAGCCTCATCTTCAGAATAAAAACCTACAAGCTGCTCGTGTTGGATTGAGACCAACGTCTTTCAACGAAATGTCAGGTTTGGTTCATTTCTCAGACAACATCGAAAACGATTTGCATTGCAGTTTCTTTCTGTGCTAAACAGGCACTGCGCTTAATGCCTCAAATAGGACAAGATCTTTACGTTCCAAAAACGTTAGTGGAAAAGAAGAGAAATGCTTCTGATCAAAAAAAAATGCTGGGTGGCACAGCCTGTCGCGGATGAACTACATGGAGTTGAACTAACATGGTCCGTTCTAAGCCGATTGTCGATGCATTTGCATACTGAGGGTGGAGTTTTCCGCGGTGTACTGCAAGTCGAATAAGCTAAACTAAAGGCGGATGAAAAACGCTTAGCCAAGCCTTGGTGAGTGCAGCGAAAATTTATTTGCCTATTTATTTATTTATTTAATACGCCGCTAAACGGCGCGCACCACCAGACGGTCAACCAGAAAGGAAGCCCTCCGTGGCACCGAACACAAAAAGCCAATAATAGTGAATAAAAGCTTCAGTAAGAGAACAGGAACAAAAAACATCAGAAAAGGAAGTGAGCACAATTAGACAGGAACCACTGAATCGGCTAGAAAAGGAAAGAGCGGAATGATAGAAAGAGAGACCTTTCAGAGACCTCAGTATACTGGTACGCACCTCGGCAGCGGCCTGGAAGCAAAAGAAAAGAAATCGGCTAGTAACAAAAAAGATCAGTCCGAGTGCTGGATAATAGCCAGTATTGAGAGTAGACAAAGACAAGCCGGGACAGCTGTTTATCTAAGAGCCTCCACACCGTGAACAGTACAGGAGGTATAACACTAATTTGATAATGGTAAGAAAATAATTATTCCCCTTCATGTGCCACCTCATCGCGGTGAAGGAGTGAACATCACTTTAGTGATGGCTAACGGCACAAATGCTCACGCAGTACACGATGCTTTGTCGTGTATGGGCGGTTCTCATGTTTCCCTGGCCAGGAACATGTGAGTAACCAGACCACCGCCACGGCTCAAGCAACTAGACCCGCGCCCCAGTCCTCCGCGCGCCGAAGATGGTCTGTTGTTGGCGACTTTAACGTTACCATCGGTACGAATGACCAAGATGAATGGGGGCTACAACCACATGTAACTTCCTCAATGAACGAAAACGGAGAGCGGCTGATAGACTTCCTATCCGCATGCCGTCTCTTACATGCTAATTCTGTGTTAAAAAAGCCTTCAAACCGGCGGTGGACCTGGTAAGGCCCAAATGGAGAAATACGTTCGGAGATTGACCATGTTCTTACAAACAGGCGATGGAGTCTGTTCGACGTCGACCTGCTGCCTTCATTTGACACCGGCTTGGATCACCGTCTTGTCCGTTCGAAGCTAACTCTTAAAAAGAGGATGTTCAAACGTGACACTCATAAACCGGCAGTTGGAGTATGCAATAAAGTCGTATGATTGGAATCTTCTTTAAGTTCCATAGAAAGACTACGACCTTTTCCCCAAAGGACTGTTGAAATTTGCTAGCAGCTCTTGTGATGTCACATCACCCTATACCTCAAGACTTAACCACATGCGATTAAACTCTTGGAGCAAAGAAAAGCTGTCAAGCTGGATACTACTCTCTCCTATCTGGAAATAGTCACCATCTCAAAGACCTGTCGAATTGCAGTGAAGGAGTACATACAAGCCTACAAAAGATGTTAGAAGCCGCTGGGAAAGCTTCAAGCATGAAGCGCTGCAAACGAGATCTCTGTGACCAGAAAGCAATAATGTCAGCCCTTATCGATAGGAATGGAACAACGCAAAAAGAGCAATGGAATCCATTGTTCAAGAATTCTACACAGATCTGTTTCGTTCTTCCATCACTGTTCCTAAATGTTTGATGCCACCAGCTGAGGAAGCGCCTCTCACTCTGGAACCAGAAGTTGCGCGTGCCATCAGAAGGATGAAGCCAGGCACTGCTCCCGTGCAGGACGGCATTTCTGCTGATCTCCTTCGTGCGGGTGGCAGTGCCCTCTGCTCACTTCTTGCCAAACACTTCAGCCACTACCTTCGACTTGGTAGGATTCCGGACTCATGGAAGGAGTCGAAAACAGTTTTAATCTTCAAAAAAGGTCGGCAGGAGGATATCAACAACTATCGACCCAGCAGTCTTCTCTTGGTTGTGCACAAGATCTTCACCAAGATATTGCTTGACCGCATCGTGCGTTGTTTGGACGAGTATCAGCCAGTGGAGCAAGCAGAGTTTCGCAAGGGTTTCTCCTGCATGGACCATACTCAGACTATTTCACAACTCATCGGAAGGAGCAGCCACATCCCACATCCCACTTGTCCTAGTCTTTGTGGATTATCGGAAAGCGTTCGACTCTGTGGAAATCAACGCCATTCTGAACGCGCTTGTGCTGGTATACCATCGCCCTACATCCGACTTCTCTACGAATGCTTCTCGAACATATCGACTACCATCCAGTTGTTCGATCGAAAGTTTAAAATTCCTATCAGGAAACGACTACGGCGGAGAGATACGATTTCTTCTAAGCTATTCACAGCGGCACTCCAGGATGCCCTGAAGGACTTGAACTGGGACGATAAAGCTACCTTGTCGACGGTAAACGGATTAGCAACCTTCGCTTCGCCTATGACATTGTTCTCATCTCTATCGAAAGATTTTCCCGTCGCAGACACGAAGCAGTCTCGTGACTTTGTCATAGCGATCTTCTTACAATAATACTTATACCAAACGATTCCTCGTTTCAGTACGAATCTTCTTCTTCTTCTTCTTCTCCTGAGCGTTTAGTCCCGCGCAGTCGCAGGGTCCGCTGTTCTTGTGATCTGTCGCCACCTCATCCTATCAAGGGCGTCATCTGCCGTGGTGCCGACTTCGGCGAGATCTCTCTTGATGACGTCCTTCCATCTTTTCCTTAGGGCTCCTCTCGGACGGCTTCCTGGTGCCTCGAAACCTGGGAGCAACCTTGTGGGGTGATCCTCTGGTCTTCTGAGGACGTGTCCATACCACCTCAGGCGCTGCTCTCTCATCTTCAGCTGGATCGGGGCTGTCTTCATCACTGCCCTAACATCCTCGTTTCGCACCCTGTCCCGACGGGTCCATCCGCATGCCCACCTCAGCATCCTCATCTCCGCCGCGTGCAGTTGCCGCTCCTGCGCCTTACCCAGGGCCCAGCACTCACTGCCGTAGAGGAGGGCAGGTCTCACAACTGTTCTATAGAGCCTGCCTTTGAGCGTCCTAGAGCATCTACGGTCGCAGAGGATCCCTGTGGACTTCCTCCACTTGAGCCAGGCTGCGTTTATCCGTCCCCTGACCGCTTGGTCCACACTTCCTTCTTCGGATAGGTCACTTCCGAGGTAGCGGAATCACCTTCTCGATCGTTTCCCCTTGGCAGTCTAGGATCGATCCAGCGCACTGCTCAGAGCTGATGAACTTCGTCTTCTTCACGTTCAGCCGTAGGCCGTTGTCTGCGAGGGCTCTCTGCCACAGCTGCACCTTCTTTTCCAGCTCCTCCTGGTTGTCGGCTACTAGGGCGATGTCGTCCGCGTACGGGATCGTTCTGAGAGGGCCTTCCTAAAGGTGGTCCACTATAGAGTCATGCGTCAGCAGGAAGAGGAACGGGCTCAGAGCCGACCCTTGGTGTGCCCCCAATGTGATGCCCACTTTCCTTGTCACCCCGTGTGGAGTTCGTATCGCCGCTTTCGAGCCCTCGTACATGTCCCTTATGACCGTGATCAGACGTTCCGGGACACCCCTCCCTCGAAGGGCATTCCAGATTACGGCCCGAGCTAGCCTGTCGTAGGCCTTCTCCAGGTCCAGGAATGCCAGGTAGCAGGGTTTTCGTTTCTCCCCACCTGACGAGCGATGAAGATTGGGTCTGTGGTGGACCTCTCAGGCATGAAGCCCCACTGCACCTGGAAGATGGGTACCATCTCCCTCAGCCTTGAGTCGACCAGTCCTTCGTAGATCTTCATCATGTGTGAGATCAGTTTGATCCCTCGGTAGTTGGAGCATTCGGAGGCGTCTCCCTTCTGCTTGAAGATGGGGACTATGGTGCTGTTCCTCCATCCGGCATCTTACCTTCTTTCGTGATTCTGTTGAGGAACTGCGTCAGCCAGTTGATTCCGAGGTCAACGAGCACCTTCCAAGCCTCTACTGGCACACCGTCAGGCCCTGCTGCCTTTCCGAGTTTCATCTTCTCCATGGCCTTGCGAACCTCTTCTTGCGTCCAGGGTGGGATGGGTCCTTCCGTTGGTTGTTCTTCCTCGGCCTCCCGACGAGGGAACTCCTCGTTCAGGAGTTTCTTGAAGTACTCCTCCCATCTCTCTCTGACCTCGACCGGCTTCCGTAACACCTTACCGTCAGCACTCTTCACAGTCTACACTACTCGAATGTCGAGGCTAGCTCTATGACGCGCCTTGGTCAGGCGGATGGCGAACTTCTCTCCCTTTGGCCCGTCTAGTTTTCCGTACAGGGTATCCATTTCCGCGTTCTTTGATTTCGCTACAGCTGTTTTTGCCAGCCTCTTCAGCTTCCTGTAGGCCTCTTCGTTCTAGAACCATGCCGATTTATCCACTCTGGTTTCTCCCTTTGTTTCTCCCAGAGTTTCTTTGGCACATCTAGGATTGTTTGGGCCACCCTCCTCCAGGTCTCATTCACGGGACCAGCTGGATCTAGAAGGCCTGCTTTAAGCATTGCCCTTCGTTCCGCTCTGAACCCCGCAGCCTCCACCATCTGATCCTGGGTTCCGTCCTCACTTTGAGCATGGTGTGTAGAGGTATGCTAAGGTCGGCTACCAAGGGTCTATGCTGTGATGCCACGTTTTCTCCCGGAATGACCTTCACATCCCGGACTGTTTTCAGGGCAGCCCTTCGAACCAGGATGTGGTCGACTTCCGTCCTTCTTCCTCTGCTAGCATAGGTCACCTTCTGGCTCTCCCTCTTCGCGAAGAAGGTGCTACAGACAGCCAGGTTGTGGGCGATAGCCAGATCCAGAATTCGTTCTCAATCCGGGTTTATCAGGCCGATCCCTTTACCTCCATGAACCCTTTCCACTCCCCTTCTGCCACTCCCCACATGCCCGTTCATGTCCCCTGCTATGGAGAGGTAGTCGCCTTCTGGTACGGACTTCATGGCTTCCTCGAGCGAAAGGTAGAAGTCATCCTTGTCGTGCTTGGAGCATCCGGTCTGCGGAGCGTAGACAGACATGATGGTCCAGTAACCCTCTTCCGTATCCAGCCGCAATGACATGATGCGGTCGCTTATCTTTTGAACAGCAGCTACCGAATCCTTGAGGGACTCTGAAACAGCTATCCCGACATCGTTCCTCTTCGGGTCCTCTCCGTTTTAGAACAGCTTGACCCTTCTCCATTCTTCTTGGCCTTCGCCCCTTTCCATCTCGTTACCAGCAGATACAGGACTTCTATCCTTCTGTGCTTCATCAGGTCAGCCACTTTTCTGGATCTTCCTGTCACATTCAGAGTTCCCATTCAAACTAGCTTCTTTAGCCGAGGTCGTTCGGCTCTCGGTAGCCCTCGCATGCTGACCACAGAACTCGGGCGGGGGTTCTGTGCGCCACTTCCGGGTGACGTCCTAGCCTTTACACTGACTCTATTGCGACTTGTGATCATGGTTTTGTGACGAGGTTTCTCCATCAGCCGGCCTGTCAACCTGGGCCTGACGCTGGAACCGTTGCCATTTTTGCAATTTTTGCAGGCCATGGCGTGCCGTTTCAGTACGAATCCAAATGTGTAAAAGTTAATTTTGTTAAAAAGTGACCCAGTTGTAGGCGGCTTCTCTCGGAGCCATCGTTAATTGTTTTACGATCCCTCCGAAGTCTCCAACGATGTTTCCTCAAGATATTGCATGCACAGGACAGCATAATTTTTGAAAAATTGCATTTTTGCCAAAAATTTCGTCCTCCGCATGCAGTGGCCGTAAGATTGATAGCAAGTTTCACAAAAACAACTGAAAATAGATCTGTTCTGTTAAAAATACGGGAAACGTTTTCTTCATATTTTGGCCATCATTTTGTCAGTCTCTCACTTATAAAACTGACCTAAGCAGTATACAGAGAAGCATGCTTTCTTCCACTTCTGTTGAAAGAGCTTTCCAACATTAAGAAAGTCCCGTTTTATAGCTTTAAATCATTTCCTTTCTCCCTTTAGCATATTATTTCTGCACATTCAACGAACTATAACTTCATAGGGATAACAGTCAAGGAGCCAAATTTGCTTCCATCTATTCTCTGCATAGGCATTTTAAAACACTAGTCATAGAAATGTTCACTTCCTTCTTGGTCACTGTCTTCAAGCATCTTAATTTGGACAGAAAATCCCAATTTTTCCTTGTTTTCAGTGCTCTCTCGGTAGCTCTAAATTCGTTTTGGAAACGGTTGTGCTGCCGATGTTAAGCACAGCGAGGGCTTTCGATTGATATAACGTTCTTGAAAACTGAGAGGATCGATGTTTATTTTCGCTCTGTTAAATACACAGCTAAAACGATTAGCATTGAAGGAGGCTAGGATAATCTGAAATTAGATGTGGAAAACGACAGAAGCTTTTGCTTCGACCTAATAGAGAAGCAGCTGATCAAAATGCTTTCTAAGGTGGTGACTCACAGGTGCTTTCTACAAACTGTTAAGAGTCTCGTATTTCAAGTCAACCTAAGAAGGTAGCGCCACAGATTCTTAAGAAAGGGTGGCTCACCGCAGTCATTTTATCTCATCGACAGGGTAAAGTACTACTTGGGCTCACACCCAGGTGCGAGCTTGGCCGGGCCACAGAGCGCTAGTTCGGATCGTAATTCACCACCCCACCCCCCTTCCTAAAATAGTCTGTACGGACGTGAAATAATTCACCTATGAAGAGGGTTGCGTAGCTTGCTAGATGGGGTGATGAGCAGCTGCAACTAGAAGGTGGTTGTCCTCGGTCCATCCCAAGACTCCGGACCAGAGGGGAGAGCTCAGAGCAATTCTGCGCTTCTTTGGACGATATGCCATGCCAGAAACGTGTTAAGGCGACGTTCAAACGCAGAGGGCCGCCCAAAAAAAGCCCCGTTAGATGCCTCGTTACGGTTTCGAGGTGTAAGCAGCAGCACAATGTCCTTCTCTCAACTCCCCATCGAGTCGATAGTGTGGGCGACCTTCACATCATGTGTGAACTGCTCGAATCGTTGGAATCGGGCCTTGTAGAAGGTGATTATCGCCAACAATGACGACAGGATTGCCTTTCGCAGAAGATCCTCGATGATAGTTCTGCACGTGTTAAGTTTCTCCGCATTAGAATGCGAACCGCCTACTTACCTAATCGAGGTTCTTGAGACGTCATCGAACAGGAACGGGATGTCCACGTCGAAGATTGTCGAGAAAAGTCGTTAGCTACTGGCGAGAGTACCGTTGACGAGAGTGATTCCGTAAAATAAGGAGCTCGGTAAGATGTTCAGCTGGTGGTGTGCTCGGTACGTCGTGCTTAGCGAGGCAGCGGGACTGCTTCCTTAGATACGAGCAGGTCAATCACTTCTCTTACACCATGTTGAGCTCCCGAGGCTGACTGAAAGCAGCGGTTGTGAGGTGCGAGATGCCTGACGTCACCGATATAAATGTGGCTAGCGTCACGAAGGCTATTGACAACGGCGGCGACGAAAACGGGTTCGGGTATTTGGGAAGCTTCATCTCCTATTACTACTTCGACGTCGTCCAAGAACCCTCGGAAAATGCCTTTGATGCCAGTGGAGTTTAGGAGGGCTGCTGTGCAATGCATGCCAGGGGTCTGAATTCAGTCATGTTGTATTCTTCTGTTTCGCTGGAAACACCGTACTGTTCGGTTGAATTATTCGCCTTTTATACTCCCACCGCGGCGCGGCGGGTCGAATTTGACGCGCCACGAATTGGCGCGCCGCAGCGGAGTGTTGGCGACCTGCCACGAGCTTCTGCACTACGGTCGTTCGCCAAAGATGTCGAAGGAAACGGCCCATGAGTCATTAGAGAACCAAAACAGAAAGGATTCGTCCTGCTGATCAGCGGAATGCATCTTGCTAATGCTAGTGGTGGGTTTCCTGTGGGGAGTGACGAAACTTCTCTTAAGGCTGGGGTCGAAGTCGTCTGCTCAACCTACCCTTTAAACTGGTTAGTGTGGCATTAAGTCAAGTCCCCTTCAATGCAAATGGTACAAAACGACTGTTTTGCAACATTCAAAAGTAATCGGGTTGGCCGGGTCCAAAAGTACAAGTTGCTGGAAGGTACTCATAGTCGAGAGTCAGACCGAGTTCTATCTCATATGGCCATTCTGAAGCCATTATGCACTAAACATACCTTTAGTGAAGTAGGTGAAACTTCGGGAATGTCTACAGATCTCCATTCCCTTCCTAGGTGACGGTAGGTACGGGTGATAAAGGTCATGGTCTCCGATATCGCCCCAAACTCCAGCGTAATACGAAAAATGAATGTTAAATTCGTGATCAGCACCACAAATAACTGCCTATGCGAAGTTTGGGCAAAATCGGTGATTATGACTTCGACAGCCTTAGTCACCCAAACCTACCATAACCGGCCGAAATTTCAAAAACGGATATTAGATTTGTGATGAGCACCCTTTATACACTCTCGGCGAACATTGGTGGAAAAATTTTTTCGACCTCTCCTCGACCTCTGGGGTGCTGAAGGTACAACAGTGGTACATCATTTCGCTACATCCTCTTTGTTCTGTTGGTTGGGGAACCAAAACCAAAAGGGCATAGCGAAATGATTGATCCCGGTGTGAAATATTCCACTCCACAACGAGCCTGCTGCACCTGATCGCGCCGCGCCGCGCTTTTCCTTCCGCGATTCGCAGAACACCGTAACACGAAAAATTCCGTCGTGTTTTGTCGGAGTATGAAAGCAATGCGATAAAGCTGGGCGGCGCGAAAAATCGATAGCTATGTCAACTATCGATTCTCTACTATTGTACAACCTTTTTTGGTATATACTGCACTTCGGTCGCCAGTGGAGAGGTGGGTTTCGTTATCTGTTGAAGCCCTTCCAGTACAGCAGAAAGGTCCCTTGTGTTGTCGGAGCTCCTTTGCTCAGAACCATGTCCGAGATGAAGCGAACCACTCTGATGTCCTTGTACTATCAGACTCATCCCGGTCCGTTCTCTTCGACAACATGCAAGGACACATTGAGACCAGAGCATCGCGAGTCATACATGTAGTATATGCCAATCACCAACAACATAGTTATAACAGACATTCAACGCCATTATAACAGACCCGTTCTCCTGCAGCTACCCGCAACTTCGACACCTACCTTCAGGGGCCGGATTCATCAACAGTTAAACCCGTGGGTATGTGAGGTATAGGGGTAGAGATGAGATAAGAGTCAGATAGAGATAATGCAAGAGTCAGAGACGCAGGCTTCATCGTGAGTATCTCTACCCCTTATACCCACGGGTAAGTCATTGATGAATCCGGCCCCAGGATGTTGTTCTTTATCAGATCAGAAGGAATGTCGTGCACAATGACGTGGGTGTGAAATCGCTTCACACCATAAACACTGAATATGCTCACGTCTGCTAACTAAATCTACCCGAAAGCACCCTAAGGTGTAGCCCGAATACTCAAGGTCTTTTCTCGAGGTATAGTAAGTAGCTTGGATCGCCACGCGATTCGAGAAGCAGGTCCGTGAGTCCAGAATAAGAGTGCAGCATTGGGGCATCTGCGGGACGAAGACATGCTCAAAGAAGGAGAGCATAGTAGAATAACATAGAGAACAGAGCATGGTGATCATTTTTTTTCGTTGCCTTTTAGTTATTAGGCCGATGCACATGAAATGGCCGATTTTGACTGAAAATTCTGGCAGACCATAACTTTGCCTGAAAGCAATTTTACTAATCAAAATAAGCAGCATTGCAAAGAAAGCCGTGACTGTTGCGAAAGTCACTCATTATAGCGATGTCAACGAAAAGCTCGCGTCGCGCGATGGTGAGCGGTATTTATACCGACTTGCTAAACCCGCCATCGCCAAACCGAGGATATCGAAAAGTTCTTTGGCATCAATGATGAGAGCGGCCGTCTTCTGACAGACCGCAAAAAAGCGCTGAAGCGATGGCGTGATTACTTTGAGGAAATTTCACTATGGAATTTCCTCATCGGCCATCCCTTCTGTGTATTCTGTTCACGGTTCCGCTCACAAGATCGCCGTGGAGGAAACAGAAGCGGCTCTGAAGAAGATGAAGCCATGCAAAGCAAAAGGACCGGATGATCTAGCAGCCGATGATTAGAAGTCGAAGCTCTGGCTGAGTGGTTGACTGAGTTCTTCAACCAGGTAGTAAAGGAGAAGAAAGTACCGGAGTGTTGGCACAACAGTACGACGATTCCGATTTGGAAGAAGAAGGACAGTCCTGCAGACTGCTCAATTACCGTCCGTTTCGCTTGCTTTCGCACAGCATGAAGATCTTCGAGCAAATCGTCGACAGACGAATTCGTGAAGTCGTCAAGCTCTCCGACAATCAAAGCGGTTTTATGTCTGGTTGTGGGACCATTGATGCTATACACGCCTCCCGACTCCTGGACCGGATTCGTCAAAGTTACTGCAGTAACTTTGATGCATCCGGCCCTTGGTGGAGAAGCATCGCGAGAAACAGAAGCCGGTGCATATAGCCTTTCTGGACTTGGAGAAGGCCTTCGACCTCTACCGCGTGAGGTTATATGGTACGCCTTACGACAACACAACGTACCTGAGGAACTCATAGAGTGGGTGCGGATGCTCTACTCTTGCCCAAAGAGTAGAGTGCAAGCTGCTGCTGGAACCTCAATGGAGTTTCCCATCTCTGTTGAGGTGCACCAGGGTTCTGCGCTTTCTCCACTCCTCTTCGTTGTCGTCATGGATGCCATTACAAGAGACCTTCAAAAGCCTGTCCATGGACGTTGCTTTATGCTGATGACGTAATGCTCGCTAGCGATGAGAAAGATGAACTCAAGCGGGAGGTGCAAGCTTGGTGCGACCGCCTGGCGATATTCGGACTCAAATTGAACTTCAAGAAGACCGAGTACCTAAGGACTGACGTAAACGATTCCGGCTCCATTAAGATTGACGGCACTGAGCTTGCACGTACTTCGGTGTTTAAGTACCCGGGACCAGCAGTAGCATCTGATGGCAATCTGATGATTGAAGTGAAGTCACGCGTGAGTACAGCTTGGTTCAAGTGGCGCTCGTTGACTGGGGTTCTCTGGGAGAGGAAGATACCAGAGCGCTTGAAGTCGAAAATATATAGAATCGTCGTCCAGCCGGCAGCGATGTACGGAGCTGAGTGTTGGCCTGCGACAAAGGAAAGGGAAAGTCGCCTCAGCGTAATGGAAACGAAGATGCTGCGCTGGACGGCTAGAGTCACGCGCCTGGACCACATCGAAACGAAGCTATTCGGCAGAAGTTCTGTGTCGCGCCGATAGCTTACAAGATGAGAGAAGCTCGCCTGCGATGGTACGGCCACGTTCTGCGTGGAAAGGAAGACAGCGTCCGTAAGATAGGCCTTCGGCCAGTAGAAATGTACGGTACTGAGTGTTGGCCTGCGACCAAGGATGTTGAAACGTGCCTCAGCGTGATGGAGACGAAGATGCTGCACTGGACGGCAGGAGTCGAGTCACGCGCCTAGACCATCAAAAACGATGCCATTCGGCCGAAGTTCGGTGTTGCGCCGATAGCGGGCAAGATGCGCTATCCTTCCAAGAGAGAAGGTGCACTAATCCTTCGACCCCGAAAAAACGGATGGCGTGTCGTCTGCCTATTATCGGTACGAAGAAGATGGAATAGTTCAGGGTCGTCCAATTCAGTTGGACTTCCTGACCTTGCTTTGTCCTCGAGTGCATAATCTCCCTTTTAAAACATTCCAAACCACTCATAACAGGCGCGATAACTAGTGGATCCGAAGCCATATATATCGTTAATTTAGTTGACTGCCTGACGTGCTGTAGATCGTTTAATGAATTCATGAAGAATGACGGGCCGAAAATTTCATTTCATTTCATTTATTGCACAGGTTGTGCGCCTTAAACAAATAAAAGTAGGAAAAACCAAAAACATATGCTGCAGTCTGAGTGTTCTCAATCCTTCGATCCTAAATGTTTAGGGAACTTTTATAAGATTTGAGATCGTAGCCAACCCATAGTCAGTAATTGGAGAGAGGCGAAATGAATATAGCGGCAGCAGACCGAAAAAGAAGGAGATAGAAAAAGAGCTTGCGTGTTAATCCTTCTGTGCCGATGCCATCACCATTTCATCATCAATAAGCTGAAACGATGTGAGAGAGCGGGGACAATGTATGAAATGTTGAGAATGGGAAGACAAGACAATGAGTAATGCTACGAGCTGATAAATTTAATGACGGTTCAAAAAGCACTCATACAATTGACAGCAACAAT
Source organism: Heligmosomoides polygyrus polygyrus (assembly GCA_947396885.1). NCBI lineage: Eukaryota > Metazoa > Nematoda > Chromadorea > Rhabditida > Heligmosomidae > Heligmosomoides > Heligmosomoides polygyrus. The sequence continues at coordinate 5,974 of CANDYH010000517.1, read as the reverse complement.
GCACAATGACAATCCTAAATATTATTAAAGCAAGTTTTCGTCATCTGCCGGGTCTTCTTGGAATTTACGTGTTGCAGTTGAGGACGGAAGGTGGTTAGAGACTGCTACTCTTGATAACGCCGCGACTGGAATTGATAGATGGAGCGGTAGCAAACGTTCAGTTAGCCGAAGAAGCAGGCGAGGAGTTTTTCTAATATCGGATATGTCCACCTGGAACAGGAAAGTTATAGACAAGAACTCCAAGATTTTCCGATACCTAGTAGTTGTAAAACATTGATTCTTTCTAGTTTGGCTTTAAAATCCTTGCCCCTTTTGCATTTTATCACCTCAGATGTAAGACGCTGCATCCATCTTGCAACTCTATAGAAAAGTACATGGAACATTCTCGTGTGATTTGGCCTAGGGATTCTTCTATAGTGCAAACTAAACCCTCCAGTTCTTTCACTACTTGGTATGAACGTCCAGGATTTATTGTGCTTCATCTTGATTTCGCACCGAAGAATACGAAAAACGAATACAAGGTCGGCTATGATACGTGTATGATATGTGCTACAAACTTTTCAATCCCAATTCTCCGAACAACATGGCTTGGCATTGTACTCGAATTTGACCCACGATGAGTGCGATAAAAGACCAGTCTCGTGAAAGTTTTCTGGACCCTCTCAGGCTTAAGTATTTGCTTTTTTGAAAATGGGTTCCGTGCCTGTGAGCAATACTCAAGATGGGGCAAAACGTATGATTTGTATAGACGAGTAAGAATTTGGCCGTTGTTACTATGAATATTACGAAAGATTGCGAAATTGGGAGGTGAATGCTTTTCTCACTACTTCATTGAGGTGCTCTGAAAAATCGAGTTTATTGTCAATCATCACCCCAAGATCTCTGGAAACATCGCAGCTCTTGAAAGTAACGCCATTTATGGTGTACTGATTCCTTGCTCCTACTCCAATGTGCATCACAAAGCATTTATCTAAATTGACAGTCGATCCCATTTCGAAGCCCAAGTAACCTGTTTCCCATTACACCGAGATAGCTCTTTGGTCACTTCTATGAGTTCTCGTCATTGTAGAATCCGTATATTTTAATATCATCGACACATATTTGGAGACCAATATTTTTAGAGCCTTCAAGAATGACTGAAGGAAAATCCATGATGTAGATTAGAAACAGTAGGGGCGAAAGAACTCCTCCTTGAGGTACTCCACTACAGCAATGATGTCTGTCGGAAAACTTCCCCCAATCTTCACTGTCATGTATCTCTCATGGAGATACGATCGAAACCAATTCAGCAAAATTCCGTCAACTCCCTTCTGATAAGGGCGATGAATCAACTTTACGTGATTGACCCTATCAAAAGCTTTAGAGAGATCAATATAAATTACATCTGTACAACAATCATGGTTTAATGCTAAATTCCAGTCAAATATACTGTCTAGAATAATATTTGTAGTTGAAACCCCAGGAAGGAAGCCATGTTGCTGTGGAGCGATGGGATGGAATTTAGAAATCCGCGAAAGAAGTTTCCGTCGATTACATTTTTCCATCACTTCGACTGGGGTTAGGCTTATAGGTCGGAATTCAGAAACAAGTCTGTTTCGACGGAAAACAATAGATGGAATTCCAATATATGGCTCAGTTATCGAAGGTTTCATGCTTTTTAATACTTTAGCAATATCATCGGGATAGAAATATATTCAGGCGAGTGTTCTCCCAGTTCGTATAAAAGAATCACTATCAAGAAGCGATTCATCTGAGTTGTCACATTTAGAGAACACAGCATGAAAGAAGTTGGCTAGTGCTTGGGCCTTCTCATTATCAGTAGTATATTTTCTTCCATCAATATCAGTAAAAAATGGGATTCCTCTCTTAGTCTTCATCCTACATTGCAAGTGGCGATGCAAGAGTTTCATGGAAGAATACGCTGCAAGTCGTTTTTCCCTGCAAGCCAGAATTTTTGCAAATGATGGTCAATATCACTACATACTTTTTTATATAGATTGTTTGTGAATGGGTTTTTGGAGCTCCTGAAAATACGCTCCTTCTGGGAGAGCAGATTCAAAATGTGTTGAGGAAGTTTGCAACGAGATGTTCCTAAAGTTTTGAACGGAACGAAAGTAGCAAATGCATCATAGACAACTGAGCAGAATCTTCGGTATACATCGCAGGCGAAAGAATAAGCCTCAAACAACTAAGCCAATCGACTGTAGAAAAATATCGATCGAGTAAATTGTAATCTACATCTATAAAGTTAGGCACAGAAAAGCTAACAATACTGTAAAAATTCGTAGGAACCTCGAAGTGGACCATGCTGTGGGCGGATGTACCTAACGGTGAAATCACACTCACATCGCCGGCTAGAGGAAAGGGAGTACAATATCAAGCACTTTATTTCCATGTGTTGGTTGAAAACTACCTGGCTGAAACCACTTTCTTCAAAGAACGTAATAAACTGAGAAGTATTTGAGTTCAACGCTTTGGAATTACGCAGTCCAATGAGAGATTAAAATCACCCAAAATTATGATTTTTCCCTACTAGAAATGAGCGTAGTTAGTGAATCCAATAACAAATCATCATCGTTTTTGGTGGTATTTGGTGGGCGATAAACCAGGATAAAGCGAATCAAAGAGAGGGAATCTGGGCACACTGCATCTAGACAAAGAACGTCAGCTTTTAAGCAAAAATTATGTTCAACTGGTATAATCCTGTTAGAGTCACCGTGTAAGCAGCATATTCCCCTCCTCTACGCCTAGCTCGATCGATACGCTGTAGCCGATAAGGTATGTTGGCTATTATTTTGGCATCAGGGATCTTATCAGATAACCAAGTCTCAGTGACGAAAATGAATTGTGGCTTCTTTTCGAGGATAAAATACTGGAGCTGAGTTAAAGTAGTTAATGCATCTCAGAACATCTCGTTTCACGCTCGGAGCTGCCATCCTCTATATGTGAAACAAAACATCGTTCAGCATATAGTTGCCACATCTTCCGCCTTGACCTCTACGAATTATCAAGAAGTGGATGATGAAATCACCGAAATTCTGCGGCAGAACGGCTACGTTCAAAGGAGTGCCGTTGTTGGAAACCCACAGATCTCTCTGTGGATCTCCTCTGATAATGCCTCTCATCTCGGATTCATTCCAATGGACGTCAACCGTGTCGTGAAGCGATCGGGGCTTCCATAAGTCTCATTATCCAACCACCACCACCTTGCGACGCTTACTCACAACGTCACGCCCATACGAGAATCAATGTGAAAGAAGGAATTGCATGATCTGTGAAGGAGACAACAACGTGTGTGAGATGAAATGTGTGGTCTACAAGGTGGTCTGTGTGTCCTGCGAAGAATTTTATATAGGTGAAACAGCGAGACCACTATGGAAGAGAATGGATGAGCACGTGACAGCTCTGTGTAACCCTCAGAGCTACCCGGACAATCCATTCTCGAAGCACCGCACCCTAAGACACACGCGAGAGCCACCGCCGCAATTACGGATTTCCATCCTAAACAAAAATCTGGCAGACCCAGTGGAGAGGAAGATAAGGAAATAGAAAAAAAGAAAAACTAGAAATAAAATACTGGAAGCCACCGATTAACAATAGGGAAGAAATGAAGTATGCGATGACGTCTTATCCACTCTATAGGGGCTAGCGACGTGACCGCTGAAGACCATCGTGACATATAAATGACTAGTCCCGACTCGACCATATATAAAGAGTCCGAGCACCCTCCACTTCATTTCCGGCCAACCAACGTCCAAGAGGCCTTGGCCCTTCCCCTCCCCCTTTTAATCCGTCGTGGATCCCAGGTCCGTATATCTTGCCGCTTTAGTGTGTAGTGTGCTAAGTAGCATTACTGTATTCAGACCTGAAGAAGGGCTTATGCCAGAAACGTTGTCACCAATAAACATCAACTTCGAGTTTCAAGCAGTCACATAAATCGAGGAGCTGAGTTAGTTTATTTGTGGAATAGGGAAGGAGATCAGGTGAGGGCAAAGCGCCGCAAATCCTAAGGGCGCCGTGGGTGGTCTCGAGGTCAATGGGTGATCTTGTGTGTGGCGTAGAAGAGCGTTATTTGACAGATGGTTCCGAGCGCGCGCGAAAATAACCGTATATAAGGCAGAGAAATTTGTTTAAGAGGTTCTAGCTCGAGGGTCGTCTCCTGGCCAACCGTCCGCCAGGTCTCCAACCAGCCGCCTGCTCCTCCACCACCCAGCCGCCTGCTCCTCAACCGACCGGCCGCCGCCGAAGCCGAAATCCCCCCTCCCATTGTGTTTAATTTTTTTCTGTTTTGTTTGTTAATAAACTTTCTACAAAATCGGCGTTTTCACTCGTCTTGACCCGTGGTAAACGGTGGAAACTACTACAGCTCGGACACATCTCGGCTTACATAGGGGCCGAACCGGTCGAGCTGCAGTAGACGTCTGGAAGCACCGATTTTAAGAGTATTGACTTCACCTTGTGGTCACACACAGTTGACTGACGTCCTCCTAAGAGGGCCTACCACGAAGAAAGGGCACCCAAATTGTGAATTCGAAAGCTTTTTGCCACTACCACGAAGTAAGGGTAGTAGGTGCAGTTGCTGCCTGAAATAAGGGCACATCGTTCGTTGCGATACGTCGTACTCTCGTGACAAGACGGTCCGCGGCCAGTAATCTCATACTGCGTTTTGCAGATATGACCGAGGCAGAATGGAACTTGAGGAGGACCCCATCCTAGATGATGAGGTGAGCAGAAGCATCTCTTTTCCATCAGTAGGAATGGAGAGTGAGGTCGCAAAAGTAATGGAAAGTGTTGAAACCTTCAAGGCAAAGGTTGAACAGGCAATAAGAAGCGTGCGCCTGTCAGCAAAGGCCAGGGATATTTTAGTAGAAGTAACAGAGTCAGAGTTTGCTAGTCTAAAGCAGCAGCTCGAGGTGTTACAAAAAAAAACAGCCAGCGCTATAAAATCCTTAGTGGTGCGCTGAACACAGCCCTTGATGAGAGGGGAATTGATACAGTGGAGGAATGGGAAAACTATTTAAGTAAGACGGAAGCGGACTGTGAAATTATTACCGACTTGTGCCAAATATTGAATACTGGGTCCATTGCAGATCAGAGAGGCCGTTGAGAACATGCGCGAGGACCTAGAAAAAGCCCGCAGAGAGCACGACAGCGGTGAGTTCCATGTGGCAAAATCCGAGACTAGAATCAGTCAAGAAAACAATAGATTGCAGATGACGAGGGTAACATCGACTGGACATCGGTATGCGCAAGCCTCAGCGCCACCCTCGACCCAGATGAGCGAAGCATCACCAATCACGGAGGATCAGGGTCAGTTCCTATCCTATCTGCAATCACTGACATGCACAGACCCTGGCGTGTTCAGAGGACAGAAAATGAAAACTTTAACGAATTTTTAAGGCGCTTCAGGCGCAAGTACCTAAAATTGTCAGAGATGATGCAACTTTAGTGGAATCTTAGGCGACGATCATCTGCAGGGCGAGCTAAGAGTATTTACCAAACCCTTCCCTCATCAGTGAAGGCTCAGTGTTTTGAGGCAGTGACGCTTGAGCTGGGAAAGCTCTTAGCAAACGACTCTACAGCTAGTAGGATCAGAGCTTTGACGGAGCTAAGAAAATCTCAAGATCAGACCCAACCAAGAGGTTTCCGAATTCTGCACCGCACTAGAGAAACTGGCAATGCAAGCAAACCCTGGCAGCCAGATCAGTGAACGATCCATAGAGCTGGCTCAAATTTTGCTTGACAATTTAAGGCACTGGTCTGAGCATGTCCACCTCATTAGTGCGCTACATAGGGTAGGACCAGCTAACGCGTATGATGAAGTGAAGCAGTTAGCCATTAGTATCGAGCAGTCAAAAACCATGTATGGTTCAAGCCGTCAGAACACCCGCCCGCATTGGAAGCCCAAATCTGAATACAGTGGGGGATCAGACGGAAGTAAAGTAGATGAGTTCCACCCTCACAAGTTGGAAGA
>CANDYH010000516.1:0-12014 GCA_947396885.1 Heligmosomoides polygyrus polygyrus | reverse complement strand
AAATCGACTATGATAGACAGTGCATATCGGAGAACTGCGTTACTTGTCCAAGTGGTCGTTTGGGGGATTGCTCAAAGATCGGAGCAATTTATGAGATAGAGTGCTTGGCCTGTAACGCTAAATATATTGGGGAAACGGGAAGGGCTCTGGCAATACGCATGAAGGAACATCTAGCCAGCAAAAGGCGTGGATTGCTCACTAGTCCACTTGGTAAGCATAGAATGGATGTGCATAACGGGAAGGACTTTGAGGTGAGGTGTAGTATTCTGGCCGTTGAGGGAGAGATCTCCGCTAGGAAGGCGTTGGAGGCGTTCTGGATTTCCTCATGAAATCCAGTAATGAACAACCGAAATGAGTGCCCCTCTGTTACGAGTGACCTCTTGCCGTTTGTACCTTATTGTAAACTGTAAGTGACCGGTCGCCGACAGTTCCCACTCAGTGTGTCTCATTCGCCTCTACTGGTTACTTAACGAGGGCGATCGTCAGCCCTGCGGTGGATCCTATGCGTGAGTTCGTCTTCTTCGTTGGGCTATCCGTGGTGATTCTAGGGGTGGGTCAAAAATGTCTAGGGTAGTTGAGGCGCTTGGTGGGGTAGAGCGCAAACATAAACCTGTGCTCCACTTTTAGGCCTCTGAAGACGACGGAAAGTCGAAACGTCAGGCCGCAAATAAAGATCCACCTACAAACCTCGTGTGGCACAAAATACTGACACATAAGAACTCACCATGCCGAGGTTTCAAGAGGAGAATAGTTGGCAATTCAATTTGTCTCATTACTTTTGCCCCCCCCCCTAATATCTTCTCTTACTGGGAAATGCGAAATCCTCAAGACTATTTCGAACCGTTTGTAGAACGTTATCGTTTGGAGAAATTTTTGGCCGCCCTATTCAGGAATTTTTCTGAGGCTGTCCAGCTAGCCTTTGGAGTGCGCCGTGAACAATGCATATAGAATCGTACATTTGAACCTAGTGGGACAGCTGTAGAACGAGAGTTTGAAGAAACTATAAGAAATTTCCAGCCGCCCTACTCAAAAGATGCTGTACTCTGTCCCGGAAAGATTTTAGACTACGCTGTGAACAATGAATATAGAACCGAACCTATTAATCGAGTGGGGCGACTGCTCGCACATGCACGCGCGGGAGAGTTCGCAGCGCAATATCTCTATGAAGTTCAAATCTTTTCAGCTGCAACGCTATGTAGGCAGCACAAGGTTCTTGACGTGCTCTCACAACGGTTTACTAACTCGTGAATGGACCAAGTTACCTCACCTGCGGAAGCGCAGGTGAGGCTTGTATGACACGATTTTTTTTCAATTTCAGTCGACAGGTGCGCGAAAACGCGGACAGCTAACGGCCTTCAAATGCGCGGACGTGCTGAACACTTCAGGTGCTTAAAGACGACGTGCTCAGAACTCCCTAGCTGTTGGGTGTTCTGGTAAACTTGTATAAACGTTTGTGTAGAACTCGAACGGTGCCAACCTTTTTTCAAAAAGCCTAACACTGAAGGAGTTGTGAGCATGCGACGGTTTGCGACGCTACTTTTCTGACGAAATTGCAGTTTTCACCGTGCGACGTGAGCGTTGTTGTAGGTTCGATTTTTTTCTATTTTTCTGCAGATTACATTATTGATAAAGGGAATCGCACATCTCTATATAATAAGAAATAAAGCGCACGCGTGCACGTCTGTCGTTACATCGAGATCGGGTCCCACTTTGGCCAATAATTCACATGTGTGCGAAGAGAATCAACAGCTTCATAGGAACCCTTTTGAAGACGCTACCCTAGCATATCCTACTATCCCACTTCAACTGTATTTCAGTATTACTTCTTACAATAACAACGGTAAAGGGGTAGAGGACGACGCTATTCAATCCATCCTGAAATGCGCCACTCACGTTTACCTCTACGAGAAGGCTTGCAGGCGATTTGAATCCGCATCTGACCATACAAAGACTTTCGATGGCCAGTCGATGGGTCAGCGCTATACCTTTCCCAGACCGTTGTGGTTCCAATTCATCGACCCCGGAGGGATGGAAGGCTTTGTTGCCTGGGCGGGAAATCCGAACCAGGATCTCGGCATCTGGTGCATACGTCAGCCGACTTCTCCTCCGACTGCGCTAAACGTGCCCATAAGAAAGGTGAGAAGGAATAAAGATGAAAAGAAGAACCGCTGCGGCCAGTATGTTGTTTTGTTAAGGCAAAGACCCCAATGAGACGTTTGCCGTCCTGCGGATTCGTATATTAGACATCTCTCTTGATTACGGTAGCGTGCCGCCTTCCTCGACTGCAGGGTGACAGTTATTGAGCTCGCCTCGGGCGACGCGGATGAATAGTGTAGACTATGCGCCGTTAAGCAGACTTTCAATATAATATTCAGCGCTTGTGGACTCTCGTAACACTTAGTTTCCAAAGAAATGGAAGGTGTGGAAGAATCCATCATGACTAGGTTTCTGCGGCCATTTTTAACTTTCTATTAATGTAGACATGAATATACCACGGAGCTTCAATTAGGCGATCTTTGAAACTTCCGAAATCTGCTATACCGCAGCAATACGCGCTCTGCTCGATTTGCGTCATTTCGTCGTGAAATCTCGTGCTAGAAGGGCGCCGCCCCGATCATCCTATGGTAATCGAGCGCGTTGCCTCACCTTCTACAGTAGTGGGAGATGCCTAACGTAGCGCATCCTTGTCCGATAGTCCGCCTAGATCTCGTTCGTCTGATCTTGTTTATAAGCCCAATCTGTTCAAAACTTAGGATTTCGTCGACCGTGACCCTCTGCCCGCTAGGGTTTATATCATGCCTATTTAATAAATAAATAAAGGTGTTAAATGGGTCGATCGACGTTGCTTGAGTTGAAGCGTGCAATAGGGCATCAATATCCATTAATTTTTCTAAGATCTCAGATGATGAATTCTTAAACAGCAGCGCAATAACCCCGTATACAAAATCCGGTGAAGCCTCTGATCTTGACTTCACTACCTTCACCTTCGCATAGTCGTGTCTACACACAACTTCCCGATAACTCCTACGTCCATTAATTAATGGACCACTGTCGATGTTGCCAGAGTCACATGCGCGGTTCACAATTTTCCGGTGGAGTGTGATCCTTTAAACGAAAAGCAACGGTAAAATTACACTTGATAGAGCTGTAGTAGGTACTTACAAGGAAGGGTTCCCAACTCATGGTGAGCTTTTGCGATGCTATTTCGGCAGGATGTAGGGCCTTGTGAGTGGAGTCCAGAACCACAGTCAGTTTTTGTTGAACGCTTCTCTAAAGACCTGAAAAAGAGGTCGGAAGGCGTGCGCGCACCTATTATCAACCCCTACGACACCCGAGCAGATGTGCCTCGGTGACGCAGCCGGTAACACTGTCGCCTCATAGGGCACACCGGGGTGGTTTTCAGTTCGAGTCCGAGTGATTTTTGCACGTATTAGTTTGTTGTTGTTACACTCTCTTATGATCACAGGAGTCAATTTTAGACCACCAATGCATACAAAAAACCAAGGCTCTCTCTATGCGCCTTCACATGTGCTTGTTTTTCAACTATGCATACCACTTCTCTGTAAATAAAAACTCCTATACATTATTAAATTGAATGTCTTATATTCGTTATTTCCCTTCCAGTCAACAGCTATGGTATCAAACTATGAAACAAGTAAAACACTAGCGCTTGTCACGCCAGCAGCAATCTTACAAAAGCCAGTAAGAAACAATCTTCTCCCTGGCAAGGAATGACCACATCTTCTTCGTTGAACACGTAATCTGTGGATGTAGAAAAGGGTCCTCGGTGAGCATTGACGCAACCTCACCGTTGTCTTACCCCTCACAGTCATCAACAGGTGTCCAGTCGACATCCACCTCCTCATCGAAGCGCACCTATGAGACCACTTAGATGATACGTGTAGAAAGGTGCATTATACCCCCTCTAACCTGTTCCGCCTCTTCTTCCTGACAGAAGACATCTCCATAAATGGCGTTCAGGAACAGCCCTTATATGGCATCCGCAACCGCGATCTCTCTTCTTGTTCATTGTTTCCTTTTTACCATTGTATGCTTCATATGTTTTATTAGTATCCAACGTATTAGCCTTTAGCGCAATATCCACACCCATCTCTTTTAAGATGACTGTAATATACCATTTTTTACAGACAATTTTATAGTTATTACTGGCTTTATCTAGTGGACAAATTACAAAATAGTTTTGTATATATTCAAGGTATTCTTTGTCAAATGTAAAGGTCTGTTCTTTAAATTTTAAAGTATTGTTATCTATTATTGCCCATAATCTTTTATGCAACAATTCAGTAAGGTGATAGTAAATACTAAGAGCCCTACTTGTATCGAGCTTGTATTTTCTTCTCATTTTATTGACTACTGCCTTTATTGTCTCTACAATCCAGTTGTCTACGTCTGTCCTGCTGGGATTGTGTGGAGTTCGAAATTTGGTACCTTTGGACATTATAGTGCGTAGCCCTTTGTCTTGAATAAGATTTAAGTTACCTGTAATAACATGTTTAGCATCGGTCGGTTGCATCCAGCTCCGGCGAGGGGCCATCTAATCTCGGAGTTAAACTATCAGGACGTCATTGGAATCGGACTACCGGAAACTCCCTCCCACCACGACACGGAAACTGCCTATTGGTCTGCACTTATAACTGTCGTTCGATCGCATCTGAGCAGGATCTTCGGACACTGCTTTACAGAAGCCGCAACATCAAATACGACGTTATGGCCCTGCAGGAAACGAAAAGCAGAACGGAAACCATGAGAAGGACCGACCACAACGAGCTTCTCATTATCGGAGCAAAGGTGGACAGAAAGAATATTGGCGGAGTTGGATTTCTCGTTAATTCGACAGTGTACCACCTAGTAGACTCTCACAAGATCATCAGTCCGCGAGTAGCTGTTCTTCGTCTGGAAACCAAAGATCAAGGAACCATCTCCATCATAAATGGATATGCTCCAACATCTGCGGCCACAGATGAAGAAAAGGAGGAATTCTACAAGCTGTTCGAAAGGACTGTCAACGATGAGAAGAGCTACTACAAAGTTGTCGTTGGTGACTTTAACGCTATCGTCGGTACGAATGATCACGACGAATGGAGGCTAGGACCACATGGAACTTCCTCAAGGAACGAATACGGAGAGCGCCTGATAGACTTCCTATCCGCGTGTCGTCTCTACCATGGAAATTCTATGTTTATGAAGCCTTCAAACCGACGATGGACCTGGGAAAGCCCAAATGGAGAAACACGTTCGGAGATCGACCATGTTCTTACAAACAGACGCTGGAGTCTGTTCGACGTCTCCGTGCTGCCTTCATTTGACACCGGCTCGGATCACCGTCTTGTCCGTGCGAAGCTGACTCTTAAAAAGAGGATGTTCAAGCGTGACACCCATAAACCGGCACCGGTGAGGATCCCCACATTCAAGTCTGAGGAGTTGGAATATGCGATAAAGTCGTATGATTGGAATCTTCTTGAAAATCCATCGGAAGACTACGACCTTCTCTCCAAAGGACTGTTGAAATGTGCTAGCAGCTCTTGCGAAGCCACATCGCCGTCTGCTTCAAGACTCAACGCACATGCGATTAAACTCTTGGAGCAAAGAAGAGCTGTTAAACTGGATCCTAATGCTTCCCATCTAAAAAAGTCACCATCTCGAAGGCCTGTCAAATTGCAGTGAAGGAGTCCATTCAAGCCTACAGAAGATTGAAGCTGTGAGAAGCGGCTGGGAAAGGTTCAAGAATAAAACGCTGCAAACGAGATCTCTGCGATCAGAAGGCAATAATGTCAGCCCTTGTGGATAAGGATGGAACAACGCAAACGTCTCGAAGAGCGATGGAGGCCATCGTTCAGGAATTCTACACAGATCTGTTCCGTTCTTCCATCACTGTCCCGAAATGCTTGATGCCACCAGCTGAGGAAGTACCTCCCATTCTAGAATCAGAAGTTGCTCATGCTATCAGAAGGATGAAGCCGGGCACTGCTCCCGGACCGGACGGCATTTCTGCTGATCTCCTTCGTGCGGGTGGCAGTGCCGTCTGCTCACTTCTTGCCATGCACTTCAACCACTACCTTCGACTTGGTAGGATTCCGGACTCATGGAAGGAGTCGAAAGCAGTTTTAATCTTCAAAAAAGGTCAGCAGGAGGATATCAACAACTATCGACCCATGAGTCTTCTCTCGGTTGTGTACAAGATCTTCACCAAGATACTGCTTAACCGCATGGAGCGTTGCTTGGATGAATATCAGCCAGTGGAGCAAGCAGGGTTTCGCAAGGATTCCTCCTGCATGGACCATATTCAGACTGTCTCACAGCTCATCGAAAGGAGCCGCGAATACCACCTCCCACTTGTCCTTGTCTTCGTGGATTATCGGAAAGCGTTCGACTCTGTGGAAATCAACGCCATTCTGAACGCCCTTGTGCACGCTGGTATACCATCGCCCTACATCCGACTTCTCGACGAATGCTTCTCGAACACATCGACTATCATCCAGCTGTTCGATCGAAAGCTTAAAATTCCTATCGGGAAAGGAGTACGGCAGGGAGACACGATTTCTCCCAAGCTATTCACAGCGGCACTTCAGGATGCCATGAAAGACTTGAACTGGGACGATGAAGGCTACCTTGTCGACGGTAAACGGATCAGCAACTTTGCTTCGCCGACGATATTGTTCTCATCTCTACCAGCACGGCAGAAGCCGAGGAAATGCTGAACGAGCTCAATGTGGCAGGTATGAAGATTGGATTGGACATGAATATGTCCAAGACACAATTTATGGTCAACCAGTGGTGTGACACGGGACTCGTAAGGTTAAATGGAGTCGCTCTGCAACAGGTCGACTCCTACGTCTATCTGGGAAGAGAGCTGAACATGGATAACGACGTCGCTCCTGAAATCGCTCGCAGGAGACGCGCAGCATGGGCAGCCTTCACTTCGATTCGCGAAGTCACCGATCAGGTCAAGGATCCTGACCTCAGGGCCTCGATACTCAACGCCTCTGTACTCCCTGCGATGTGTTACGCGACGGAAACCTGGCCCGACAACAAGACAATCGCCAGAGCGATGCAAACTACGCATCGTGCACTGGAGAGATGTCTTCTAAGGACAAGCCTTCGTCAGCAATGGCAAGAAGGCCTACGAAGCTCGGAGCTACGGGAGAAGTCGCAATTAGCAGACCCGCTGCAGTACATGAAGAAGTCCAAATATCGCCTGGCCGGACACCTGCTTCGACGAAAGGACGATAGATGGAGTCTCCGTGTCACAGAATGGCTCCCGAGGGACGATAAGAGACCACTGGGACGACCGCCAACGCGATGGGCAGACTCATTCTCAAGATCTTTCAGAGAGCGGAGTCTGCCTCACTGGATGCAAGCAGCCAGAGATCGAGGGGTCTGGAAGAGTTGTGGTCCCCGCTGAGAAGACCTCCAGCCGACAAAGGACCATCAAAGTATCAAAGTAAGTAGTAACCATATAAGAACCGTTTTCCAAGAAAGGGGTCTTCATGCGGGGCGGTGGGTTCGATTTTCGGTATTTTTGGACATTAATTCTAACACTGCAAGAAAGAGCTCTTCCTCTAGTGTCTGAAAAGCTAGCGGGATTTTTAAATTTCGAAAAATTAGTCGAGTTATGAATATTTTTGTGAAGCCACTTCAATTTTTTTTTCGCTCAAATATTGAACCAACCGTCACGCGTGACGACTCCTTTTTTGGAAAACGATTTTTACACAATGAAAAAGTGCGTTTTATCTACTTTATGAAATGCTAAAAGAATTTTCAAAATTCGAAAAACTTACCGAGTTATGAACCTTTTTGTGAACGTTCAATTTTATGCTCCGATGACGTTGGTGCAAAGTCGACCAGAGGTCGATTCAACCTGTTCTATCCAGAAAATCACAATTTTTTTCACAGTGAATTACTCAAAACTTCTAGGTTCTTGTGGCTAGATTTTATCCGTATGGGTGATCTGCTTCGGCTAAAAAATAATATTTTCATGAAAAATTTTTGATAATTTTGTATGCGATCCATCCTCGTCGTATCTTCATCGCAGCGGAGAAGCATAGTTTTTATTGTATGTTAAGCATGACCTAAAATTTTATATGATACAATTCCACTCTCTGTCGTCCTGTCCTTCGGAAGGCAGAAAAAAATTTCCAGCGAGGAGTCCATCCATATTTCAATTGCGATTGGTCATGTCAGAGAACGCAGTAGCCGCACTAAACTGCCGTGACACGGAGATTTTTTAAAGGTTCCTGGAAAATTCATAAAGCTTTAGTAGATGTGTTTTCTTTGCTTTAAAAGGGAGGTTCTAAAAGTAACGTGTTCCATGTGATTAGTGTGTCGATATCTTTTCGGTAAATCGAGACGTCTGATCATATAGAATATCGTTTCAGAGAAACATAGTTTTATCACTGTGTGTCAAACGGGCATAAAATTTTATAGGGTGCGATTTCATCTTCTGATGCTGTTTCCTGCAGGAGAGAAATTACTTTTCAAGCAAGTCCGTCCTTCGGTTGCCATTCCGTCATCGACTCGAAGAGCGCTTCAAAAATCTTGTAGGGAAAGCACTTAGGTCGTTCTCAGTAATTAACACTTGAAATTTTATAGAGTGCAATTCTGGAGGTAGATGTCGCTCATCAGGCAGAAAACTACCGTGTCCATGACGTCCTGGGAAAATCTGAAAAAAATGAAAATCTCTCTTTGACTATAAATCTGAAGACGGAAATCTTTATTTTTCACTGCACAGTAATCGGCATTAATTTTTTTTGATATTCAATCCTATTTTTTTAACTCCAGGAAACGCAGGTGCTTGTATATCTCCGCATTGTCGTAGTCACACCTGGAAAAAAACAACTTATTAATAGATGCAAACATCATCTAAAAACCTGAATTTGGAGAGAGTCCTCTGCCAAAACCGAGAGAGTACGACCCCCCCCCCCTCCAGACGAGGCCGCAGTACGACCCCCTTCGATTCCCGAACCTCAAGCTTGACCCTGAACCCGCTTCTTGCGCAAGCCGCCGATTCCATTCGACGCCTGCATCGACCGCGAGCGGCCGCGCTCGCCTGGAAAACCCTTCCTAGAAGGGTCGCCAGGGCTGAGAGCGCTGAGTGCTCCGCACAGTGAAGCGCCCGGCCCACTCTGCGTCCCTATCCGCTATACTCTGCCAGCCATACCATGATTTCATCATTGCGTGTTCGGCCTATATTCCTACCCTATCATGTCGGCGTGTGGTATGGGATAAATCTATGTTGGTATTCGGTGTGCAGATCGAGGGAATGCGGTGAGTCCGTTCGTACAGTGTTACTGGTACTGTGGTTATTGTTGTTGTCATTGCTGGGTTGCCGGGGAAAGCCTGTAAAGCATCTCGCGGGGTCCGTGCAGGGGGGCAGATTCTGGCCCCCTGCATGGACGTCGCGAGGGCAGTGTTGTCTGGGAACAGGCTGGCAACTCAGGGGTTGTGCAGTGTCCTCCATGGTATTATGCTGGCTGCAGCCTGGGGCTGAAGGGATACAGTTCAGAGGGGGGGGGGGGGAGTGAAGGGACGGAGCCGGGGAATCTTCAATTCAGAAGTGGCACTTCAGGGCATGGGACCCTTCACCTCCCCGGGGCACTGGGCCTTGTCAGCTTCGGGTGCCCCATGGGGGAGGTTAGTGTCCCACGTGTGTACGGCACAGCCGCTGCACTGGGGCCGCCGACTTGCAACATGGTGCATCGAACGTTGGCAAGCGGACACGTTGGCCATTCGGTCTGGAGACAGCCGGCTGGCTGTAAAAACGTCGTCCCCGGGCGTGCAGTCTCTCGGGGTTCTCTAAGGCCAGGGGCTGCTCATGGGGGTAACGCGACGCGCTGGGCGTCTGCGACGGGTGGGGTCTAGACCGCGTATTAAGTAGTACCAGGCATAGATAAGTTCTGGTCGCACCTGAGGAGAAGCGCTTCCATCCACTGCCGTACGGGCTGGCCACTCGGTTAGGTGGCCAGCCCGTACGGCAGTGGATGGAAGCGAGGTGTCGGTTGGTAGCCCCGTCGTACGGTCCTTAGTCCCCCCTCTCGTTTAGCTCCCTGGGTTCCTTGGGTTATCCATGCCCCCTTCGCCCCTCCTTCTTTAGTACCCAACACACCTACAGTAGGCCCCCATAGCTCTCTTGGGCTCCGTCTGTAGGACGGACGAACTGGGTCCCCCCTTCACAGCTTCAGGTGTCAATTCAGCAAGGGATGGGTTGCAGCCACCCCCCCCCCCCCTCATGTAGTACATTTCATAGCAGCAGGTAACTCATCACATTCCCTGCACCTAGCATGGGTTTATCTCACACCTGGCCAATTCATTTCGCTTTCCCCTCATTCTTTTGTCTCTCTACCTATTCTCCTTTGTTCTCCAGTTCATTTCCTTTCTCTATCTCCCTTCGTTCCTTTCTTCACCCCTTTAGTTAGCTTTTCCTATTTTTTAGTAGTCACTTGCCTTATCGTAGTTCCTTCGTTTCTTTAGATTCCATCCCTCCCCCTCTTTTAATATCTCCACCCTCCTCTTCTTCCTCATTTCCTTCCCTTGGCGCTTTACTGTATTCGGGACGCGAAGCGCTCTCAGCCCCCATCCACTCCATCTCCATATCCATCCGTTCGTTACCTCGCGCTACCACGGGTGTCCGCCATTCAGGCGGCCCCGTGAGCCGCCATTCATAGTGCGCATTTCAGATAATCGCATTTGTTGACTTCGACGATGACGACGATCGGTTCCATCAAGACCCAGATCACCAAGGCGCTGAGGGCCTCAATGGAAGAGGCCGAGAAGCTGCGAAAGGGACACGTACCACCCGACGCCCCCGCAGGTAAGTCCGCGTCGGTCTACCCCCGCACGTGGTCGACCATTGGGAACGCGTATCTTCGCCTAAAGCGACGCATCGAGTCGCTAGAGGAACGCTGGGAGCGGGCCGAGGGGGAACTCCGAAGAGTTCGCTTCAGAGCAGGCTGAGGATTCGCCCGGCGTCCTCGAGGAATTCCGCGCACATTGGACAGCCAACGCATGCGCGGAGTTCATAGAGGAGGCGGAAAGGCTCGTACTCGAGTTGGATACTGCTCGAGTGCAACTCGAAAGGCAAACTCCCTCCAGTGGTGGATTACCAGAGGTCAATAGAGCTGCCGACTCGATCGGGGTCGATGGTCGTCAGCCTTCCACCCCATCCAGGGTGAAGCGTGGGGTTCGATTTTTGCCGAAAATTTACGACCCCCCCCCCCCTCCCAGAGCGGATCTGGTACGACCCTCCCCCCTTGTGTAGACCACCGTTTTATTTTCTATCCGCGTTGATTTTTTAAAATTTTCTATGCAATTTTTGTACCCTTTAATAGGTCCTTCTTTCCAGGTGCAGCGTCGACTGTATCAGATTAGCTCAAGAAAGAGGGCAACTGTTTGATTTAGTAATTTGTTAGAAAAAACGCTGATAAAGGTTTTGTTTATGTAATCTTCTAATATTTTGCTATAATAATATTTTGCTTGTTTACAGTTGAAAATAAAGCACTTTTGAGAGCAGTTGTCGAATTAATCACAACGAGTTCAACTTTTCAGGCTTTCTGAGCATCTCGTGAACACGGAACATTTTTGTACGTGAAAGAGCAACATCTGCATTCGAAATTGTACTCTATACAATGCAGAGTGTTAATTGCTAAAGCTGACATAAGTGCTTTATCCACAACATTTTTTAGACACTCTCGGAAGCGATGACGGAATGGCAACCGGAGGATGTACTTGACACGGAACTAATTTTCTCTCTTCTGCTGGAAACAGCATCAGAAAGTGAACTTGTACCCAATAAAATTTTAAGCCTCCGTTTGACACATGGCAATAAAACCTGTTTTTCTGGAACGATTCTTTGTGAACAGACGCTCCGATTTGTGTCATTTGCCGAAAATATTCGATACCGTTAATCACATGGAAGCCGCTATTTTTACAAGCTGCTTTTTAAAGCGTAGAATCCACACCTCTTACTGTTTTAAAAGCTCTGTGAATTTTTCAGAGAT
>CANDYH010000515.1:0-12377 GCA_947396885.1 Heligmosomoides polygyrus polygyrus | reverse complement strand
AACACTTCGGCCGCCGAAACAAGTTTGGGGCTGCGCTTCGGCCCGCGATGCGGACACGGCGGCGAGCCGCTCGCTGCCCTTGCGACCTCCCGTACATAGGCGATATACGACATGTGGAGTGCCGCGGGAGGTCGCAAGGGCAGCGAGCGGCTCGCCGCCGTGTCCGCATCTCGGGCCGAAGCGCAGCCCCAAACTTGTTTCGGTGGCCGAAGTTTGAAAATGGTTTTCAGTTTGAATACGGACAATATTACATCTGCGGAAAGCTCTCAACGAGCTGAGAAATGCTGTCCAGTTAATTTTTCGAATAAACTCATCCATAAAGAGGTAAGCGACTGAAACAAAATTTTTTGTTGTTTTCGTTAAACTTTGGCCGCATAGAAATCTACTTTAAATGTCCAAAATCTTTTCCTTCTTTTTAGATTCGAATGTGCTTGTGGTCTACTGTAGACCACAAAAACCACGGCTTTCGTACTTAACCTGTACAGCAGCAACGGAAGTTCAAATATAGGGGAATCCTACGCCGCATATTGAGATCGGACCAATCCCTTGTTGGAAAAAAGAAAATCTAGTCATTTCTGTTCATTTTTCAAAGCCATTTTACACATTTTATAAAGACCATCGTTCCCACAATGGGATAGTAGAATACTGCCTTCTGTAGCAGGCTATTAGTTGGGTAATTCTTAACTGAATCTTAGGTTTCCGCGCGTTTGCGCTTTTCTAAAATCGGCCCTATGTTATTCAAACTTGGCACTATTTAGTACCACAATAACACTTGATACGTAACAAATACAGATCTGCTGAAACAATAGAGGATTTCTGAGTTTCGATGAACCTCGTCAACGAAAAGCCTTAAGGACATGCCACTGGGGATCTCGGAGGGGTCGTAAAGCAATTAACGGAGCAGAGGAAGCAAAAGCTTCATAGCTAGGTCACTGTGCAATCGTTTTAGATGATCTTAGATCGCTGGATAGAAAATGAGACGGAGCTTCTAATGGTGATAATTGGATTTTAAACAAAAAAAATTTGAAAAGAGTTATGGCAATGCGACGCTTTGTGACGGATTAATCCGTCGCAAAGCGTCTTTTTCGCAAAGAATTTGAGCGGTATTGTACCTTTTCGCGCTATTTTTTGTACTCCCGTCGTCGGTTTTTTACAGGTGTTTTCTCTGTTTCCTAATTACTTGTGAAAGGAGAATGTCCAACAGGAATAAGCAAAAAAATTGTCTTCGCTTTCATTAGATATATCGAATTAAAACCTTATACTTGGAAGGAGACCATTTTACAATCAAATCAATTCAATATCAAATCGGTATTTTTCACCCAAACTTTGCCAAAGGGGGTTATTTGGGGTGCTGATCACGAATCTGACATTATTCTTCAAAATTTCGGCCGATTACGGTAGGTTACGGTAGGAACGGGTAGTACAGGGTGCGTAAAAAGTATTGACGCAGTAAATGGCGGTTGTGGAAATAGTATTGCGCAGTAAGTTTTAAAATATTCATTAGAGAAATATGGAAAATGATCTTGCAAACACGACAGAATAAGTCGTAATTGACATCGGCTCCTTTACTGTGAATACAGGAGCGAAAACGACGGAGAAATTATGAGCACGCGCCGCTAGTACTCGCTTGGATTTCGTCCCATGCTTTTAACAGGGTAGCCTTCTGCGGCTGGTCACTTCTGTTGAAAGTAACCCAGACCTCATTTCTCCAAAATCGCCTAAAAAGAGCAATCCAGCCGATTCATGTTTAAGCTGTGCTCGTCTGAGAAGCTGCCTACACCTGCGCGCGTTATCTGTTGGCCATTATCGGACAGAGATTGAAAATTTTGGATTTGAACGTTGACGTGCGTGAACCTCTTGTAATCATCATCTGTTATGACAGAGCCGTGGCTGACGTTTGGGTTGCTGACCTCTTTCCTCACCAACTGTTTCGAACAGCGCCAAATCCTCTTGTTAAGGAAGTATTCAGCTGCCTGGGTAACAGACAAAAAAGGGCCACCGTAACGGTGACGATCATGTTTTTTCAGTTTTTTCGTGTTTTTTTTTGAGCACAATACAGACAACAAAAATAACACATAAAAACCTAGAGGGGTAGAAACAGAAAGCTGAAGCTGAAACAAAAAGTAGGTGCGTCAATACTTTTTACGCACCCTGTAAGGCTGTCACCGATTTCGCCTAAACTTCGCCTATGGGGGTTATTTGGGGTGCTGATCACGAATCCGACATCCGTTTTGGTATTACGGTAGACTAAGGTAGGTTACGATAGGTACGGGTGACTAAGGTTGTCAGCGATTACCCGTACCTACCGTAACCTATCATACTCCACCGTAATACCAAAAACGGATGTCAGATTCGTAATCAGCACCCCAAATAACCCTTCTGGGCGACGAGGGAAAAACGGTGATCATGACATCGAAAGCCTTAGTCATCCGTACCTACCGTAACCTATCGTAATCGGCCGGAATTTCATAAATGGAGATCAGATTCGTGCTCAGCACCCTAAATAACCACTCTTGTCGAAGCTTGATAGGAAAAAACACACAAGACAAAAAAGTGGCCCGCGAGGGACATTATGTGCCATGGGTGGCTCATAGCGCGCGCGTGTCCCAGGCGGCTTTCTGCCGCAAAACGCGATTGTCGTCAATGTGCTAATGGATTGTGCGAACAGTTTGGTCTTTGAATAGCACAAATCTCAGAGCGTTTCAGATAGAGGGATGATTTTCACCGGATCGGATTTTCGGATAATTCAGATAACTGATTTTGAAAAGAAATCTGATGTCCTACCCGGACTCGGATATCCGATGTGAGATCCAAAGATAAATCAGTCATTTGGATCATAGAAAAATCATTCTTGTGAGAGCTTCCCTTATCTGAGTAACCCCAAGATACGCGGCTTTTCAGCAATGCCATTATTCGTATAATTCTTTCAACTTGTTTCGAAAAAATGATGGATTCGAATTATACGCATCGGCGTCAGATCCAATGTCTAATAGCTACGGACCCCACAGGATCAAATTGACGATCAGCAGGACAAGGACGATTTTCCGGAAAGCCTTCCGAGTTGACAAACTCAACAAAATGCAGTCTTCAGCTTACCTCTTCTTCACATCTCGGCACTGTGAGCTGTTGTTAATCAACGTATATTGTGCTTCGCTTGGGTTTTCAGATGGATCTTTAGTAAACAGGGCCCGACGTTTCTACTTCTCGTCACTTCCAGACGGATGGGATCCACCGCAAGTGCTTATTCGCCTACGATAGATGACCAGTAAAGACAAAATATAAATAATAAAGAAAAATAATAGGAATAGAACAGAAACTTGAATTTTCTTCACTGGCCAACTAACCTGGGGCGTCCGCCCTCACGAAGGATTCGATTCGACACTGAAGAAGACGAGAAGTCGAAATGTCAGGTCAAGTTTGATAAATATCCACTTGAAAACCTCATGTGGCACAACGTGCTTTGATCTACATCAATACAACGTATCATCCTTCGCTAGTATCGATACTTTTAAATTTTGCTATGCAAGAGTTCCTTTATAGTTGGTTTGATAGCCACACCGCTTCAGTTCCGTGTTTTATTATATTTGTTATTCAGTTCTTAGTATTTATGCCCTACTGCCTTTGTTAATCTCACTATGTGCATACGTAAGTGAATCTGGGATTGAGGTAATCTATCAATGTTCAAACACACCCTTTGCTTCTGATACTCCTTAGCGAAGCGAGTGATCAGCATCGCACAGGTGTCACTTCCGCTTCCAAGCGCCATCTCCAGTGCCGACATACCATCTTCGTTACGCATGTTTAGCACCTAAACAAGTCCGCTGTACCGCCTTCTGATCGTAACCAGTTTTCCCTTCTTCTAGACAACCGCAAGGAGAAGTAGGAGTGCGAAAGCAATAGAAATTGATTATTTCCTCAACTACTCAATATCACTGATCTCTTTGATTCGCGCTCAGCGGTTATTGAAGCAATATATTCAGCGGTTAATTCTGTCTGGGTTTTAGTGAACCTCAAACACTACTGAAGATTCGACTGCAACACTTTGTTGAATGCATTTGGCACCATATTGACGACTTAACTCCTTATATCTCGAAGTTGGAAGATTCATTTGCGAAAACTTTCGCGTTTTTGAAACAATTCAGCTGTCCATTAAATTTTGCTCGACTTATTGAGAGTAGCGAATTGGCTCTTCGTTATGGCGTGATGCATCCAACAACAACAAAAAAGCATGAGATCTCAACACAACTCCAGAACACCCTTCACCCCAAGCACTACATCTGACATCCTGCAGATGAATACCCTTCCTAGATTTATCCATTCGTATCCGAAGAACCCGCTGCCGAGGCTCAATAACGTTACCATCGTATTCCTTACAATTGAAAACCTCACATAAGCACCTGCAGGTAAAGCAAGATTAGTGCATAATCACATCACCTCTGTTGTAAACAACATCGAACATTCTATTTGGCATACTACTGAAGAGATTATCAATAACAGTTTCATCAACATTGGTCCATGCATCAACTGTGGCGTTCTTCAGATCAGAAACCGAAGTGTAAGTGGTTCCATTTTTGTACACTTTGTGCACAAGAATGCCCCACAAGTTTTCTATCGGGTTGAGATCTGGAGAACAAGTAGGCCACTCCAAAAGTTGAATTCTGTTGGAGTTAAGCCAATCTGTAGTCGGCTGTGATAGTGTATGAAAGCATTACATTGTTGGAAAACAAGGTTGTGTCTACGAAATCTTCTGAAATATAGCAGAAGGTGATTCCGAGTAATTTTAGGTAGTCTTCACTGTTCATTCTATACAAGACGAACTCCAAGGAAAAAATTCCGTATCCAGAAAATGCAGCCCGAACCATGAGTCTTCCACCGCCGAAGTTGCGCCTGAAGAATACGTTACGTCCCCAGCAGTGTAAAAGAAGTGGAATCTTGATGGGCCCGTCGGGTACAGACACTATCAGAGAGATCTGAGCAAAGAGGAGCAAGTATTCTTCAGGCGCGAATTTGGCGATGGAAGTCTCATGGTTTGAGTTTCTTTTCCTGGATATGACTTATTGCCTTGGAGTTCGTCTCGTATAGAATGACCGTTGAAGACCTACAGAAAATGCTCGGAGATCGCCTTCCGCCATATTTCGGAAGATTTCGTAGACTCAGCCTTATTTTCCAACAAAAGAATGCATCCATACACGTGTCACAGTCAATTACAGATTGGCTTAACTCCAACAGAATTCAACTTTTGGAGTGGTCCAGTTGTTTTCCAGATCTCAACCTGATAGAAAACTTGTGGAGCATTCTCATGCACAAGGTGTACAAAAATGGAACCAGTTACACTTCGGCTTCTGATCTGAAGAACTCCACACTTGATGCGTGGACCATTGTAGAAGAAACTGTTATTGATAACCTTATCAATGTATGCCAAAAAGAATTTTCGATGTTGATTACAACAAAGGTGATGTGACAAAGTACTAACCTCTGCAGGTACTTTTGTGATTAATCAGGTTCTTTAAGAAGTAAACTTATGCTTTGCACCGTCTCCATTCGTTAAATTTTCAATAAAAGTTCGTGGTATCCAGCACTGATAAGATAACCTGCTTAGAATTCTTCTCTAGAGGTTTTGGATAGCGAGGAATACGACTGGTAACGTCAATGGGCCTCGGCAGGTTCTTCGGGTACTAATGGACAAATCGGGGGGTGAACATATAATTTTGCACCGGGTGTAGTGCTATTTACTTCTCGGCTGCATGGTTCACACGAATCAGTTGAGTTCTGCAGCAAGCGTTTAACCAGACTTGAGAAGTAAGATCACTCCTCTGTGATTTCACCAAAGTCCACGAAAGCCCTTTCGTCAATTCGATTGGAAAATAAGGAACATATAGAATCCAAAAGGATGCTGCCGCCAGAACATAAATAAATAAAATAAATAAAAAAATTTGTTCTTGAACGAAGTTATCATGTTTTATCGGTGACGTTTCGGGAAAAAAGTGTTCAAGGTATTTTGTGGATATTCTGACATCGATGATGTCTATTATAGATTTTGCCTGGTTCTGTATCAGCTATTTGCAAAAGTTGTTCCTTTTCGGTATCAAAGAGTTGGATCACAGCAGTATCCGCCCTATCTGAGAAGCCTTTTCTCACGCCTTTCTTGTCCACTAGACCATCCATTGTACAAGAAGGTATGTTCAGAAATAAGCCGCCATATCAGGAGATACACCGCTTATCGTGAACGTCGCTTGCTTGCTTCTAACAAGAGAGCGCTATTCAGCTACCTAAGAACGAAGATAAAGGGAACTAGTGAAATCCCTGTTCTCAAAGACCAGGCTGGATGCTTTCTCCACACAGATCAAGATAAAGCAAATGCCCTTGGAAAATACTTTGCCAGTGTTTTCGACAACGCAACACATGTTAACGACTTAAGTGGCATGACTGAACATCAGCTTGATTACCGCTTGTCGGACCTATCCTCTGGGATTTCCGTTGTTCGTCCTTCTGAGATTCTGCACATATTAAAAAGGCTAAAACCTTCTTTGTCAGCTACATATGATGGTATTCCTCAAGTGGTTTTTCAGAAATGTGCAAACACTTTGCAATATCCATTAGCTATGATTTTCAACATCTCCTTAGCTGTAGGTAAAGTGCCGAAGATTTGGAAAGACTCCATAGTTACACCTATTCCCAAAAAGAGTGATGCACATCTACTTTCTGACTTCAGACCCATCAGCATATGCCCTACTTCTGGAAAGGTTTTGGAAAAATTAGTGCGGGATAAGTTGAGTGACTGGTTTATAAAGCATCATATAATTCCAAAAGAACAGCACGGCTTTACGTCGGCAGCTTCTACTGAAACACTGATTTGTGACTCTTTATATGACTGGCACACAGCACTGAATGATGGAAAGTCGGTTGATATTATCTATTTTGATCTTTCTAAAGCGTTTGATAGAGTATGTCACAGGCTGCTACTTCAAAAGCTTATTAGATTTGGTATTTCCGACCCACTTTTGATATGGTTATCATCCTATTTATATGAACGACACATGACGGTAAAGATTGGGAACAGTTATTCGGATAGGTATGTATGCTCTAGTGGAGTACCTCAAGGTGGAGTCCTTTCACCTCTGCTTTTCTCAGTATATACCGCTGATTTACCACAAAATCTGAAAGTGCATCCAAGTTTGGAGGTAAAAATATTCGCAGACGATATAAGAATTTACTGTGCTTATAGCTCTTCAAACCAAAATTTGATACATGAACAGATCTCACTCTCTATACGAAGTATGATGGAGTGGTCTAGTAAGTGGAAGATTCCAGTCAACTTGGAAAAAACAATGCACCTCCATTTAGGACCCTATCCAGCACCCTCCTACAGCTTCAATGAGATTACAATAAGGCAGGAAGATATTGTTAGAGATCTGGGTGTTGTTATCGATACTTCATTGAAATTCTACAAGCATTTGGAAGCTACTGTAAGAAAAGCAATGGCATCGCTGTTTACCCTTCTCAGAAGCGTGCAATGCAATGATGCAAAGATATTGGTTAGACTGTATAACACATACGTCCTGCCTCAGTTGGAGTATTGTTCGACAGTCTGGAGTCCTTGTGTTAAGAAATATATACTGTCTCTGGAAAAAGTTCAGAAAGTATTCACCAAAATCGTATTCTACAGAGCTTTCCCAAATGAAAATTACCCACAAAGTCTTCCTTCTTACAGAGACCGCCTCCAAATACTTGGTATGAAGAGTCTTAAGTATAGAAGAGTTGTGAAAGATTTGACATTTTGTTTTCGCATCATTCGGATGGAAATCAAGCTAAGTGCCAGTAAATACTGGATTTTTAAGCCATGTCGTGGGAGAACGGCAGGGATTGCAATACAGCACCGCAAACTAAACGGTCAGTTTAATAAACTTGCGTTTCACTCATTTTTCATGAGGACAACGAGGTGGTTAAACCAACTTCCCCTAGACATTGTGTCATGCAGAAGTTCTAAAGAATTCAGACTCAAACTGAAAAAGGTCGATGTTCTAGGCATGCTTCAGAGCGAGGATGTCACCTAGAGTACGGAGTCTTCGTTGCACTATAGCTTTTGGGGACTAATGCGAGTGTTCTGTGCAGCAAAGCAGGCTAAACTTGTTTTTACCTTATTTTTGGACTACTACTTAGGTGATCATTATCGTTTTTTCCAGCTGTTGATGCATAGAGAGAGCAGTCTCGCCAGCAGTTCGCCAGTCTCGCCAATTTCCTCAAGAGCTGTTACAAATATCCTAACAGTAGAAGGAGAGGTTACCCACGGTGACCGTCCACAAGAAGTGTGCTTAGTTAGCAGTTTTTCCACTTCTAGTAAGTGTTGAATGAGTTTGGAATGACTGACCATGCTCAAAATTCGTCCACACACCGCATTTTTTGCCTAATCTGTTTTCTGCCCTCCACCAGTGTTTTCTTTTGTGTAGCTTATTCGTTCTTGTTATCCGCCCATTATCAGAACTGTTTTCCTTCCATTTATCAATTTATTGGTTAGTATTTTCAGAGTTAGTTTTGTTTATAACAAGCTCCTAGTTTTCTGCATTGTTTGGTTATCTTCTTGACTCTTTCTACTTCTTCACAGTTGTGTTTGGATTGCCTAGGAGCAGCTTCTGATTTCTGATTTATGAAGTTTGTGTTTGTGTTGCCTATTAGTAGCTTCTGATTATTATTATAATTTAATCTTTTATCTTTCTACACATTTTAATCTTTTTATCTTCTATATCTACATGTTTTTTTTTAATTTTTAAATTGTTCTATTCCGTATCGACATGTGTACTCTACATGCGTGCCTCCCTTCCACGCCATCGCCCCGGGGTGCGTTTCAGTTTAAAGAGGCCCTTGAGATACAGGGCCCGCCCCGAAATCGTGCGTGTAGAAGGTCGTAGTCCTAACGCATTTATAGCCAAGATGTCTTTACGGATGCTTTCTGTTTTGACCTTTTATGTTTATGTTTATGTTTTTTTAAAGACTTTTATAGAAAAATTCTTTTATTATATTAAAACAAAGCAGGGCTACTCTTGGCGAAACAAACAAACAGTGGTCGTAAATCTCTTGGAACATGACAATTGCTGCTATCCTAAAAAAATCCAAATCGCAATCCGTGCTTTCTTTTTTCTCTTTTTTAGAGTTTTATTAATGATTTTGTTCCGTATGTACTGCTCGGTTAATAGTTTTCCATTATTAATGTTGTTGTGTTCTAACGTTGTGTTTACTGCTTGGTATTGAGCGCACAATTATGTGCTTGAATAAATAAATAAATAAATAAATATAATACACAATACAAATATAAATAACAACAAAATCTAATAAAATGAAAAACGAATAAATAGTGTAAATGGTCATCAGTGTTAGAAGTACTTATAGCGCCTATAAAAGGGTATTGGAAAGCTTAAAGAATTGCCTTTACTAAGTGCCTCAAAGGAGCATTAAATGTCTTAAATATTTAATGCTCCTTTGAGGCACTTAGTTAAAAAATTAGTAAAATTGGCTAGTAAAAATTGTTTTTAAAAAGCCAAAATTTAAAAATATAACAGTTTGAAAGAAAAACAGCGGAAATCAAAACTTCGTTGAATAAATATTAGGTTGTTCCATAAGTTCCCGATGTTTTTTCAACGACTCATTGCGGATTTCGTCGGCGGTCTCATGCATAACGCTATACAGCTTTCGAAGGAGAATGATTCGCTCTATTGCATTTCTTTTTTCATCCTGAATTTTATCAATTTTGAGGTCGTTAAATTGAAAAGTGAAAAAGTAAAAAGTGGCAATCGGTGACAGCTCCTTCTCTCCGTTTTATTTTGGAATTTTTTGCGCAGTTTTTCATAGCATATGGAAGACAGTGTTCTGCACTACAAGAATTCGTGTTGGCGCTATTTGCTGAGTTCTCCTTTATTGAATTCTAGGTCGTCAAGTTGGGACTCCCGATTTTTCCGTTTGAATTTTTACCGACATCTCCTTCTCTGGGGTGGACCTCTTTGCTTGGTGTTATATGTCGTTCCGAAGAGGATGTCTTGATCAATAGGAATTTGTGTCGCCTTCATTGGCTCATGCTGATTTCTGTCGAATATCAACAACTGAACAAGAAGAAGGAGTTGTTGGTGAAGATGATTTTTTCTCTTTTTGGAATTCTGTTGATATTCGACAGAAATCAGCATAAGCCAATAAACGCGACACAAATTCCTATTGAGCAAGACACCCTCTTCCGAACGACATATAACACCTAGCAAAAGGTCCAACCACAGAGCAGGAGCTGTCGGTAGAAATTCTGACGGAAAAGTCGGACGTCCCAATTTGATGACCTAAAATTCAATAAAGGGCGAATGAGCAAATGGGACCGACACGTATTCTTGTAGTGCAGAACATTGTCTTCCAAATGCTATGAAAAACTGCGCAAAAATTTCAAACCTAAGTGGAGAGAAGCGACTGCGCAGATGGCCACTTTTTCACTTTTCAATTTAACGACCTAAAAATTGAGAAACTTCAGGATGGAAAAAGAAATGCAATACATGCTCTAATAGAGCAAATCATTCTTTTTCGAAAGCTAATAGTGCTATACAAGAGACCGCCGGCGAAATCCGCAATTAAAAGACGGCGGGGACTTATGGGGTAGCCTAGTAGTTAGCTACTAGCCGTATTCTCACATTTGCAACAAACGCTTTGTCACTGTTGCAGCCAAAGAAAAAGTCTTGGATGCATGTTTTTATCAGACACAGGAAAATAGCGACTGTTGCTCCTGGAACTCTTCCCTGTCGCGTGCCATGGTGGTGCACTCAACTCTTCTCGTTTTATGGACACGAAGAGCCTCTGTTGGTTTACGACGTTCACGAAGACGTTCGAACACTTTGTTGGCCGCTGTAGTGTGTTTTAGAGATCCAGTGGAATCCAGTCAATTACCGCTCTTGTCCAATCGGTGAGTGTGAGACGTTTCACGTGACCGGCCCACCTAGTTTTCGATGATTTGGCCCTTGTGACAGCGTCTCTGAACTCTCTGACCGCCCTTTACTTTCCTTAGAATTCTCCATCACTCACCTGCCAGAGCGTTCCGCGTTCAGCTGCCATCGTCAGGATCCCTTTCACATGCAGAATGCGATTCTCTGCAGCTGCAAGCATCAAAGCCGAGTTGCCATGCCCATCCTGCCACATTATGTCGAGGAACGCCTGAACGAACATAGGTTTCGAACCACCTTCTCACTTGAAAACTAAAAGGTTTGTTAAAATGACATTCCTCGCTTAGATGGGAGCTTTTACTTCAATGAACCGCCAATTTCAATTTCATGCCTTCAGCATCGAAAACTGCATGAATTTCTGTCTTCCATATGCACCTAAAATTACAGCGAAGCTGTGAAGATGTTTCGCGTAACCCCTTTCTCCTGTCCTTGCCGGAGACGAATTTAAACTCAACTATGTTCCGCAAGGGCGTGTGTAGAGCACTCGGAGGCGATGCCGATTGTCGCGTGCAGCCGAAGCCAAGTGCCTGGTTTGGATTTCCCGTCCAGGCCAACCAAGAACTCCATCCCTCCGGGGTCGGTGAATTGGTATCAGACTTGTCTGGGGAGGATAAAGCGCTGACTTGTTCACCGACTGACCAGCGCAAGTCATGGTATGGCCAAATAGAGGGTAAAAGGATGAAGGACGGCGTCACCCAATCCCTTTTGGGATGCGCCACGCCACTTCTACGGGATGTTATGGAGGCGATTTGAATGCGCGGCGAATCCCAAAAGGAACTGAATAACGCTGCCCTTTATCCTTTTACACTTCATTTAGCCATACCATGACTTGAGCTGGCCAGCCGATGAACAAGTCAGCGCTTCATCCGCCCCAGACAAGTACCAATTCACCGACCCCGAAGGGATGCAATTCTTGATTGGCCTGGACGGGAAATCCGAACCAGGAACCTGGTTTCCGCTGCACGCGAAGTCGTTGATGAATATGGCCCCTGGGAACCGACCGTGCACTACCTCTTTGAGTGGCACGAACATTCTATGCGGATCGTTTGGGTGGTGTCCTCCCAATGTTGCCGATCTTCTTGACATGGATCCCTCATACAAACGGAGTGCTACGGACTCGACGAATGCTTGGTAGCGTTTTTTTAGTTTGACAGACCAAAAAGTTTCTGCTTTTCTGCGACTCGAAATTACCAAATCAAAACGTTTCTTTAGGTAAAGTAAGCACTTGTGGTACTGAACAGTGCATTCTTTTTAGGGCATCGCTAATAGACCAGTTTTGGGGATAATTTTTTAGATCAAGTACTTATTTTTACGTCGCTAAAACGTGGCAGGTCTAATAAGGAAGGCAAAGACAGGATTGAATTTTCTTCAATATTATTGCATAAGTATGCAGATCAAATGGAGACCTATTAG
>CANDYH010000514.1:0-19000 GCA_947396885.1 Heligmosomoides polygyrus polygyrus | reverse complement strand
CCATATCTGGGTGCAGAAAATCTTTATTTTTAACAAGTAATACAATCTTTATTTGAAACATTTTTATATTAATTTTTACAACTTTGCGGGACGAATGAGAGACTCCACGCCTTCGTAGGCATTCCTGGAAAATCCATCCTACGGTTGCCGTTCCGTCATCGCTTCCGAGTGACTAAAAAAATTATTGACAAAGCACTCAAGTCAGCTTTAGAAATTAACACTCGGCATTGTACAGAGTACAATTTCGAATGCAGATGTTGCTTCTTCACGTACAAAAATGTGCCTTGTCCACGAGAGGCTCGGAAAGCCTGAAAAGTTGAACTCGTTGTGATTAATTTGACAACTGCTCTCAAAAGTGCTTTACTTTCAACTGTAAACAAACAAATTATTATTATCAAAAGATTACATACACAAAACCTTTATCAGCGTTTTTTCTAACAAATTACAAAATTAAACAGTTACTTAGTAACACTCTTTCTTAAACTAATCCGACACAGTCGATGCTGCACCTGGTTTAAAGGACCTATTAAACGATACAAAAACGGCATAAAAATTTAAAAAATTCGATGCGGATAGGAAATAAAACGGTGGTTTACACAAGGGGGTGGGTCGTACCAGACCCACTCTGGGAGGGGTGGGTCGTAAATTTTCGGCAAAAATCGAACCCCACGCTTGACCCTGCTCTGGATCCAGAAAACGACTCCCCTTCGTCGCGCAACAAGCATCTGGAGTCAAAAGAGGCGACACCGTCGTCGTACGAGGAGCGGCCGCATCCAGAATTCAACGTGGGATGCTCCTGCAGCCGAGGAAGCACAGCCTCCTCTTAATTGACACAGCGGCATCTGCGCGCGTTTCTGAGCATATGGATCCAGAATACGGGTCGCTCAACTATCGTCTAGAGTGAGAAGCGGTTCACCGACGTCGTTTGGCGAGTGACCGCATTCAGAATTCAGTATTATCCCACGTTGAACGGAAAATGTTACCCGCGCGAGATGCGCCTCTGCGTACCTCGCGCAGGCAACATTTGCCGTTCAACATGGGATGTTGCTGCAGAAGAGGAAGCAGCCCTCTCCTGCTTGACTCAGCAGCAACTGCGTGCGTTTCTGAGCATCCTGCTTCCGAAAACGTGTCACCGACGTGTGCCCAGGTATTTAAACGCCGAAGTGCGTGCAAGTTCAGTACCGCTAATCTTAATGGAGCCGGACACGTTCACGTCAGTCGTTAGGTACTCGGTCTTCTTGACGTTCAATTTTGGTCCGAACCTCGCCAGAGTCGCACCAAGCTTGCACCTGCCGCTCGAGATCGTCTTTATCTTCGCAAGCGTGCATCACGTCATCAGCATAAAGCAGCGTCCATGGAACAGACTACTGAAGATCTCGCGTAATGGCATCCATGACGACAACAAAGAGGAGTGAAGAAAGCGCAAAACTCTGGTGCACCCCAACAGAGATGGGAAACTCCATTGAGGTTCCAGCTGCAGCTTGCACTCTACTCTTCGAGCAAGAGTAGAGCATCCGCACCCACTCCACAAGTTCTTGGGGCACGTTGTGTTGTCGCAAGGCGTATCATATAACCTCACGCGGTACGCGGTCGAAAGCCTTCTCCAAGTCGAGAAAGGCGATATGAACCGGCTTCTGTCTCTCGCGATGCTTCTTCACCAGGAGGCGGGCTGCGTGTATAGCATCAATGGCCCCACAACCAGACACAAAACCGCACTGGTTGTCGGAGAGCTTGACGATTTCACGAATTCGAGAATTAGCTCGAAGATCTTCATGCTGTGCGAAAGCAAGCGAATCGGACGGTAATTGAAGCAGTCTGCCCAGGACTGCCCTTCTTCTTCCAAATCGGAGTGTTGTGCCAACACTGTTGTGCCAACACTCCGGTACTTTCTTCTCCTTTACTACCTGGTTGAAGAACTCAGCCAACCATTCAGCAGGATACCAGAGCTTCGACCTCCAAACATCGGCTGCAAGATCATCCGACCCTGTGGCCTTACCGGGCTTCATCTTCTTCAGAGCCGCTTCTGTTTCCTCCACGGTGAGCTTGTGAACGGGACCGTGAACAGAAGCCACAGAAGGGATGGCCGGATGAGGAAATTCCATAGTGGAAGTTTCCTCAGAGTAATCACGCCATCGCTTCAGCGCCTTTTTGCGGTCTGTCAGAAGATGGCCGCTCTCATAATTGATGCCAACAAACTTCTCAATATCCTCGGTTTGGCGATGGCGGGTCTTAGCAAGTCGGTACAAATACCGCTCACCATCGCGCGATTCCAGCTTTCGGTAGACATCACCACAATCAGTGGCCTTCGCAACAGTCACGGCTTTCTTTGCAGCCTTCTTCGCCTTCTGATACTCCTGCCAGTTGTCGGCTGTTCTGTCGCCGAGAAACACATGATACAGCGACTTCTCCCCTCGAACCTTCGCTTTCACATCGTCTGTCCACAGCCATGCCTGCTTGTCGACTTTGCGTCGTCCAGGCTTCGTAGTGCCGAGTTCCGACCTTGCAACTTGCGTACCGCGTCGGTTGCTTTCTTCCAAGTATTATCGACAGTCGTAACTGTCGGTAACCGCATGCGAGAAATCACAGCTGCTTCCTTCTCTTTCATTCGCCACCACTTGATTCTTGCAGCACCGCATCGCTAGACCTGCTTCAGCCTCGGAGAGGCGATCTTCAAAGTACAGATAAGCGGTCGATGCTGTGGGGCGACCTTCGCGTCTGTGACAAGGCTCCGGTCGCGATCTTTCACAAGCACAAAGTCTATCTGAGACTTGGAGCTCCCACTATAATATGAGATGAGGTGGGAGTCGCGTTTTCGGAAGACGGTGTTCACAATGGTGAGGCTATGTGATTCCGCATACTCAAGAATACCTCACCATCGGGGTTACGAGACCCGTATCCGAAACCAACATAACAGCTGTACCCGTCCTTCGCAACACCTACGTGCCCTTAAGGTCACCAGCGACTATGATGACATCTTTCGACGGTACCTCTGCTGTCTTCTCATTAAGCAGGTTCCAAAACTCATCCGTGGCTTGATCGGAGCAGCCAGTCTGCGGAGCATACGCAGAGAAGATGTGATAGAGACGCTGCTTAGCGGCGACAACGATCTTCATCAATCGATCTGCAAAGCGTTGGACGCTTACAATCGAGTCACGAAATCGTTCGGAGACGATTACTCCGACACCGCTGCTAATTCTGGGACTTCCAGCGGTGTCGGAATAGAACGGCCTTGAAACCATGTCCTATGTCCCTTGACTTGCGGCAGGACCACCTCGTCTCCTGCACCGCACAGAAATCAACTCTTCTTCGCTCCAGTGCTTCAACCAACTCGCATGAGCGGCCCGTCAACGTACCCACATTCAGCGTAGTCACGCGGATCTGCTTACGTTACGGGACTTTCGGACTAGCTCAGTTGCCCCCGATGCCGTCCTCGCATCAGGGACCCTCGCATACTTCTCACACTCGCCGGGCTCTGCGAGTGCGCATCGGCTCCCGCGGACGCCGCAGCACTATCTAGAGAAACTTGAACTGTCATACACCATGTGATGTTACATGGGTCTTTGTAGGCCGGCCTGTCACAAGGGCCTGTCGCCTGCATTCGAATGTCCGTGATTAGCTTAGCTCGCAGAGCGAGCAGTTTCCAGTGGCACCACGTGGAGGAACGGACATCGCCACCTTCTTCAAAAGCTTCACTAGTACCAATTTTAGAACATCTCGAATAGTACATGCATTTTTTAGGACACTCTGCATTTTTTGCAAGAAGTAGTGTGTTTTTAACTTTCACACCTTTAGAGAAGCTCTTATCATTCAAAACTTCCACTTTGTGGAGAAACTATAACAAGTAAGCGAAAACAATCAATCGAGTATAAAATGCAATGTCTCAGACGAGTGCGTGGCGCAATCCATACCGCTCACTTGTCAGAAAATTTCTACTTTTCTGCTTTCATATGAGCCATCAAGTTCTTTCAATATCTTTACTTTGAGCAAAGTTATCACCTTTCAAACAGTGTATTTTTTTTTGAGACAATGTATTTTGTGAACATAAAATTTGTAATTGAATTCTGCGTAGAATGTTATCTTGGAGACATGTCTCCAACGGTGTGATACACACAATTTTTTCTTCAAAAAATGAGCTCTTCTAGAAGGTATTTAGACGACGTATTTGAATTTTATGTGGAATTTTATGCGTGGAAATATACCTTTCACAACTTCGTCGCAGGTTTGCGAAGAATTATTCTTCAGTTTTAAATTTGAAGAATATCTGATCAACGCTAGCACTGCTAAGCTTGAGGTAGAGCTCATTAGATAGAGCTCGAAATTCTGACGTAGAGCTATGTTTGTTTCACACCAATGTGTATCTTTACACTGGTTTTGTAAACCCTGTCAACATCTTATTGACGGCAGTCCCAGCAAATGAGCGACCTGCGCGCTCCGCTCGTCCGTCGGGCCGCCCACGACGGCCTCCGTCGGGCCGGCGACGGGTGTCCCAGTGTGAGCCAGACGGCGATCAGAGGGATGACGCCGTAGGACACCTGGGCGCGCGGGCGCGGCGCTACAACCAGCCGATGCGAACACCCCCTCCCGTGACGCGGAGGTTCTGCTCCACGAACGTAAAGGATCTCGAGGGCTCGATACCTTCACTACGTTGATTTTTGCACATCTATCCTAGCATCGAATGTCCATAGAGAATAGTGAACTGCGCGTCTTATTGGAGTTGCTACAGTATGATGTTTCTACTGCCCTTTTCCTTGTCGACACTTCTTGATTCATTTCCAACCAGCGTCGGTTGCGGGCTTCGCCCGCACCCGACTCTGGCCGGGCGGGCCACGCTAGGCTAGCCGGCTTCGCCGGCGTCGTGTGTGGTGAGCCATGTGGGGTCAGAAACCCAACCCAACCTCGAGCCCGCTAGGGTCCTCACAACCCAGCGTCGGTTGCGGGCTTCGCCCGCACCCGACTCTGGCCGGGCGGGCCACGCTAGGCTAGCCGGCTTCGCCGGCGTCGTGTGTGGTGAGCCATGCGGGGTCAGAAACCCAACCCAACCTCGAGCCCGCTAGGAATGCTTCCTTACCCAGCGACGGCTGCCGGCTTCGCCGGCCACCGACGCTGAGTAAGGAAGCATCCCTAGCGTTGATAACGAAAAAGTGCAGAAAAGAGTAACCGGCCGTGTGGGGTAATGGTCAAGGTAGGGCTGTAGAGATAGAGGAAAATTGAACGGAAGAAATGCCATCTGCGATGCAAAATAATAGTAAAAATGTGCAAAAAAGAGCAGCCGGTTGTCATACTGCACAGTGGAAAAGGATTCAATTTATTATGGAGTCGTAGCTTCCCTGGTAGTGGTATAGTGGTAAAAGTATGGCTGCAAAAATAGAGGTAAATTGAAACAAAAAACGGCTTATGTGAGGCAAAATAGCAAAAAACAATACAGAACGGAGCAACCCGTTGTCATACTGAGCAGTGGAAGAGGATTCAATTTCTGTTGTAGCAGCAACGCTGGTAGTGGGGTAGTGGTAAAAGTATGGCGGTAAAAACAGTGGAAGGTTGCACCACACAGGAGAGCTGGGAAGGAACACTGAGGTATGACCACTAGACACGTATTGGGAAGAGACCTCTTTCGAAATCACCCTACGTCAGGCAGTCATGGTAGTCGATCGTAAACAACAGTGGTGGTTGGGAAGAGACCTCTTTCGAAATCACCCTACGTCAGGCAGTCGATGGTAAACAACAGTGGTGGACAACTGTCAAGCGTCTTCGTTTGGACAACTGGCAACCGCACCGCAAACATGGGTGATTAAACCGGCTAGCTAGGCAGTATACGAATTGCGGGTGGCTAACATCGGACAAAAAACCCTTCCTCTTTTATATATGGGGGGATATCCCGAGTCTGTAAAACACGAAAATTTATGGAACATCTATGAAGGACCTTCAGCAAAAATGTGCACATGTTATATGACCGACTACAGTATGAATATCTTATGAAGGTTACAATTTCTTCAGATTTGCGGAGGTCTTCCACCGTTTAAATCGACAATGACAGCACTGACCTTATGCGATAAACTGAATATGTAGCGCAGCCCTTTCGCTATAAAGCCTCCAGATAAGACGCGGCTCCTAATACAGCGAGATTTCTTCGGAAACCGTCGGGAGGCCAACCTACCTTTATAACAACATTAACCAACTCCGGTTACGAGGCGTCGATACAACGCTACTCTCGTTATAGCGCATTTTCGAGGGGAACTCTTCGTTCAAAGTGACTTCCGTGATAACGCGACCAGGGCTAAGTTCCGCTCCAACACAGAAAATGAACACTAAAAAGTTCCTGATCTGACTGCCCTTCTAGTGCCTTGTTCAGACGAAGAGTATTGTGCGACACCGTATTGAATGCATAGCGACATTTCCCTCGCGTGCGCAGCCCACAAAAGCGTTCATAGTTGGCAATATGTCAAGCACTCTGTAGGATATACGGTAGTCATTAGAAGCTGCAGAAAAGTGGAAGATTTGCTCTACTAGTGTGTGTTGGTCCACACTCAGAGAATTTATTATCAAGGGCAGGTTAAAAAAAAACTAAATACTACCTCAAATTAAGACAATGGTGATAACACTGTGGAACTTCTTCGAACTAGCTTTTTAGGCTGACGCAAAATTAATCGCCGAAACAGACCGCTTACTTCTTCTTTTTGTTTCTTCTTCAGCGTTTGTTCCTCCTTGTGGCGGGGCCCGCTATTCTGGTGTCATGACGCCACCTTTCCCGATCCAGCGCTAGATCAGGGTGGACACCAGTAACCTTCAAATTCATATGTAGCGTCCCATGCTAGCGCTGCTTCGAACGCCCTCTAGGCCGCTTTTAAATTACCTCAAAGTTAAGGCCTATCTTGCGGACGCTGTCTTCTTTCCCACGCAGAACGTGGCCGTACCATCGTAAGCGAGCTTCGCGCAACTTGTCAGCTATCGGCGCGACACTGAACTTCTGCCTAATAGCATTATTTCGGATGCGGTCCAAGCGGGTGACTCCAGCCATCCAGCGCAGCATCTTCCTCTCAGGACGCTGAGGCGCGTTAACTTCCTTACCATTAGTCGCAGGCCAAAATCAGTGCCGTAAATTGCTATTAGCCGGACGACTGCTCTGTAGATCTTCAACTTCAGGTGCTCTGGTATCTTCCTATCGCAGAGCATGCCAGTCAACGAGCTCCGAGCTCCGCTTGGACCAAGCTGCACTCACGCGTGAATTCCCTTCAACCATCAGTTCGCCGTCAAACGCTACTGCTGATCCCAGGTTCATGAAAGTGCGTGGAAGCCGATGCCTTTGAACTTGACGGAGCTGGACTCGGTAAACACCGCCGTTAGGTACTCGGTCTTCTTCACGTTCAATCTGATCGTGAGTCCAAACCGCTCCAAGCGATCACCAAGCTTGCACATCCCGCTCGACTCACCTCCATCTTCGCAAACGAGCATCACGTCATCAGCATAAAGCAACGTCCAAAGGACGGGCTTCTGAAGATCTCGTGTGACGGCATCCATGACGACACCAAAGAGGAGCGGAGAAAGTGCAGAACCCTGGTGTATCCCGACAGAGATGGGGAACTCCATCGAGGTTCCAGCTGCAGCTTGAACTCGACTCTCTGGACAAGAGTAGAGGATTCTCACCAGCTCTATAAGTTCCTCAGGCACGTTGTGTTGTCGCAAGGCGTATCATATGACCCCACGCGGTGCGCGATCGAAGACTTTCTCCAGTTGAGGAAGGCTATGTGTACCAGCTTCTGTTTCTCGCGATGCTTCTCCACCAGGAGGTGGGTGGAGTGTATGGCATCAATAGTTTCACAACTAGACACAAAGCCGCACTATTTGTCGGAGAGCTTGACGATTTCACGAATTCGTCTATCGAGGATCCGCTCGAAGATCTTCATGCTGTGCAAAAGCAAGCGAATCGGACGGTGACTGGAACAGTCTGCAGGACTGCCCTTCTTTTTCCAAATCGTCGTGTTCTGGGGCCAACTCAGGAACCTTCCTCTCCGCTACAACCTGATTAAAGAGCTTCGCCAACCACTCAGCAGGGTGCTAAAATTTGACTTCCACAAGTCAGCCGCCAGGTCCTCGGGCCCAATTGCTTTGCCTGGCTTCATCTTCTTCAAAGCCGCTTCAGTCTCTTCCACGGTGATCTTCTGCATTGGCCCGTGGGTTGGAGCCGTTGAAGAGATAGCTGGATGAGGGAATTCTAGAGATTTCCTTAAAATAATCGCGCCGTCGTCTCAGTGCCTTCTTGCGGTCCATAAGAAGATTGCCGTTCTCATCGTTGATGAAAACATCTCAATTTCCTCGGTCTGCCGATGGCGATTCTTAGCAAGTGGGTACAGATACCGCTCACCAACGCGTGACTCGAGCTTCTCGTTGACATCTCAATAAAAGATGTGCAGAAATTTTTCGAGAAAAGCGGAACACCGAAAACGCAACGGAAAAGCTCAAAAATGGGCGGAAACCGAAATACGAAATACCGAAACGGAACTAACTTAAAACTGATTGCTTCGTTTAATTTCTCATAAATATAAATATATCCATAATGGTAGCTATAAAAAAGTTGCCATTAACAAATTTAGAAAGCGATCAAGGTAGTAGGCGACTTTTTTCCAGCAACATACAACAATAAAAAAATCCTTGAAGTCGTATCATTGCTAAGATGACTTTTCGAACTTTACTAGTGTAACAAATCAAAGTTTATGCAAAATCTTTCTGTAAATAGGAAGATATTAAACGCAATGAACCCACCAACTGACGAGTGAGATCCAGAGATTTCGCCACTCATGACACTTGATCGGTTTTACTGAATGCCCCGGATCTATCCTAATAAGGAGGGGCAGCGCTAAGGTTACATTTGCGTTTAGCACCCACGACACGACACCCACTCTCTGAGTACCATAGTATCATATGGCAGTAGCCGAAGCTCTGGGACGAACTAAAAGGAGGGGTGGAGAGGTAAGTCACCGCATTCCCTCCTCCGACTAGGACAGCTCCAGTGCCACCTATGGAAGCAATATTCACAACCTAGGGGTGTTTATAGAGCCCTGATCTAGAATTTCTGTTCCTGGCCAGACCTATGATTATTAGGAAAAAGGATAAGCATGCTCCGGATACGGAATATGATTCCTGATTCAAACACTCATGAAACCTGTGGCCTTATCCTATTCGGTAATATTGGGGGGGGGGTCAAAAGTAATGAGACACCCCATGCCGTGTCCATATATCTCGTGGCTGGAGTCTGGATTCGTACTTGTTGTATTTGTATGTTTGTATGCTACTTACTGAAGCCCATCTGAGAAGTTACCACTTCCGCCCTTTCCAGAAGCATGCCAAAACCCCAGTCTGTCTCATGCCGAAACCCCAGTCTGACGAGTCGACCTGTGTCGCGCAAATCCCCCCAATTCCCAACCCGAGCAGCCTGGGCTCAATATTCACGCAGGATGAGAAGTACGTCTTCTACCTTAACCCTGCCAAGCAGCGAGTCTGGGTGA
The DNA here is from genome assembly GCA_947396885.1 of Heligmosomoides polygyrus polygyrus. Lineage (NCBI taxonomy): Eukaryota > Metazoa > Nematoda > Chromadorea > Rhabditida > Heligmosomidae > Heligmosomoides > Heligmosomoides polygyrus. The sequence continues at coordinate 9,500 of CANDYH010000514.1, read as the reverse complement.
GGCCTGGTGAATTGTTACCGACCTTCGTTCGGCGAGATGTTCACGGCGAGAAGCATCTTTGGAGCTTTTGGGTCTGCGCCCATGGATCGGTTTACCGGAGGCTGTTTCTCAAGAGCACCGCGATGAACTCCAAGGCCATGGTGAACGAAATAGAAGAGATGGGCCGGCGACTCGCTCCTATTCATTCGCAGCGCTTCAAGAAGGTTCTCCTCTTCGACAACGCCGCACCCCATCGGGAACAAGTGACCACGGATAAGCTTGGCCAGCTGGGCTACGTTCACATGCCTCACCCACCGTATTCGCTGGACATCTCTCCATGCAACCACCACTACTACTTGAGCCTACAGGACTTCCTAGTCGGAAGGGACACAAGAACCCACGCAGTCCTTGACAACCATATCGAGCAGTTGATCAACACCAGGCTCAAACAGTTCTGGAAGGATGGGATCAGGAATGTGGCTGAGCGATGGCAGCAAGGTCCTTGCCCTTAATGGCAAATACACTCCTCAGCATCGTTGAGTTGTAATTGAGATATAAAGAGATAAAGATTTTTTTCATTTTGTCTCATTACTTTTGCCCCCCCCCCCTAATACATCGTTTCCACCGGTTTGAGAGCAACACAAAAAAAGGTGACGCGTACGCAGTTGATCTGTTTTCCAGCCTTTCGTTAAGTTCAAGAGGTGAATGAAGGCAGTGCAGAACAATCAAAGAGTGATGAATCACTGTTTCCGTTTCATCTTCCTGCCCAAAAAAGAGAGCGGAAAACGAAACGGAACGGAAGAATTAAAAACGGCCAAAAACCGGAATTCGGAGCATGGAAACGGAAATACCGCATATCCCTCATCTCCACAATGAGCTTTTGCAGCAGCCACGGCCTTTTTTGCAGCTTTCTTCGCTTCTTGGTACTTCTGCCAATTATCGGATGCCTTTCGCCGAGAAACACGTGATAGAGCGAGTTCTTCTCTCGCATTTTTGCTATCACGTCGTATGTCCACAGTCATGCCTGCTTGTCAACCTTGGGTCGTCCTGGCTTCGTAATGTCGACTTCCGACTGTGCAGCTTGACGTATCGCGTCGGTCGCCTTCTTTCAAGTTTCATCGACAATCGTGACTGTCGGTAACGCGAGAAATCAGGAGGGGGCCCGTTCTTCCCCCCAGCCTGCAGAGGGGAGGCGCTAATTGCGCGAGAAGTGCCCATCGCGGACGAGTTCACGCGCTCGGCGCGCTGGGGGGAAGAACGGGGGCCGAAGGATTAAGGCGAAGGGCGGCTGTTGGCAACGTGCCCAGCGACGCACGCGACGCAGCCGCTTGCACTTCACTTTGACGACGGAGCGCGGAAGCCGTGCGGTTTGTGTCTCTTATACGCCCGCGAGGCCACCCTTGCTAGGCGGCTCGTGGTGCAGTGGGTAGGGCGTCTCGCTCTGGCGACGGAGGTCGGGGGTTCGGTTCCTCTGCATGTCGACGTTATTGCACTTCAATTGACTGGATGAGATCTCAGGGGTTTTAACGTCTACTCAATTTCAGGCGTTTTCTGCCCATTTTCCAGCTGTATGCGGTTTTGCAGAACCCAGCTGCGGACTCGCCCTGAGCGACGAAAGCAGTCTCCACACGAGCAGCTTGATCGGCACCCACCCTGGAGTCCCTTCCCTAGCCTGGTCCTGCGCTCGAAGAGCACAGAACCCAGCTGCGGACTCGCCCTGAGCGACGAAAGCAGTCTCCACACGAGCAGCTTGATCGGCACCCACCCTGGAGTCCCTTCCCTAGCCTGGTCCTGCGCTCGAAGAGCGCAGAACCCAGCTGCGGACTCGCCCTGAGCGACGAAAGCAGTCTCCACACGAGCAGCTTGATCGGCACCCACCCTGGAGTCCCTTCCCTAGCCTGGTCCTGCGCTCGAAGAGCGCAGAACCCAGCTGCGGACTCGCCCTGAGCGACGAAAGCAGTCTCCACACGAGCAGCTTGATCGGAACCCACCCTGGAGTCCCTTCCCTAGCCTGGTCCTGCGCTCGAAGAGCGCAGAACCCAGCTGCGGACTCGCCCTGAGCGACGAAAGCAGTCTCCACACGAGCAGCTTGATCGGCACCCACCCTGGAGTCCCTTCCCTAGCCTGGTCCTGCGCTCGAAGAGCGCAGAACCCAGCTGCGGACTCGCCCTGAGCGACGAAAGCAGTCTCCACACGAGCAGCTTGATCGGCACCCACCCTGGAGTCCCTTCCCTAGCCTGGTCCTGCGCTCGAAGAGCGCAGAACCCAGCTGCGGACTCGCCCTGAGCGACGAAAGCAGTCTCCACACGAGCAGCTTGATCGGCACCCACCCTGGAGTCCCTTCCCTAGCCTGGTCCTGCGCTCGAAGAGCGCAGAACCCAGCTGCGGACTCGCCCTGAGCGACGAAAGCAGTCTCCACACGAGCAGCTTGATCGGAACCCACCCTGGAGTCCCTTCCCTAGAACCCAGCTGCGGACTCTAAGGATCAGCGCTTCCGATTTCACTTGGTGTTCACGCATGTAGTGATAGCAGTGAACGATTTCGCGCTCCGTGGCGAACGTACCCAGAGCCGCCGCGCTGCTGGCAAATTGCCAACAGCCGCCCTTCGCCCAACTAATGCGGCCAAGAACGGGCCTCCTCCCCAGCCATCAGCTGTTGTCGTCGATGGGATTGACAGGGGCCATTCTGCGCTGTATTCTTTCCAATTCGCCCATTTTCATCGTTCGCTTTGTATTAACTTGCTGCTTCATGGAGGTCTCCTTGTGCTTTTGGCTACAAGGACCCTTCTTGATAAGCAAAATGATACAATGCCTTCGAATGGGTACTCAGGTAAGTTGAGTGATTACTAAGCTTGCATTTAAATTGCCCTACTTGTTTTTGTTGCCGTATGGAATTTATTTCCCTTGTTTGTTCTAACTTTATCAAATCTTGACGTTTTTCACGAAGTTATCGCCTTATTCATCTTTAACCATTCACGTTTTAAGTGGAATTACAATATTCTTCTATGATGCCAATGCACGCCTATAGCGAGGATCCATAGCGTGTCTCCCTAAACTCGGAGCCCTACGCTGAATGTAGCAATCCGAGATATTCCTCTGTATTCATGATTTAGATGTGAACGTGCTTAACCTTCTTATTTCAGAAGCTTTGGGACAAAATCTTTTGACATTTTGGTGCTGCGATGAAATGGAACTCCGCTCTAGACTTGCAGCCAGCGCCATATTGGTCCCTCATTTCCATGTTGGTCCCCTGTATTAAGGTAATTGCTTGCTGGCCCTCTGCGTTCACCAGATGTCGTGACCTGCTCCGCTCTTCGCACCTTTTACGGTTCTTCGCACCTATATTGGCTGCCCTAGAAAGATGCTTCAGGCGTCCCTTGGCAGAGGTAAGAGGCGCCAAATGCTGAGGATCAAAGTACTGCACTTCGATTGCGAAGCCGAAATTGGTAGAAGTCTATAAAACTTCTCGAAGTGGATCAACGAGTTGGCCGTTAATCAGGAATGTTATATATTTGTTTCTATAATTACTTTTAAACTACGACTTTGTCTGACACAAGAGTTCTTACTAGCTACTTACTACTACCGCTTTTCAAGCTGTTACCTAATTGCAATTGTTGCGGGCACGGTAATCAATAATGGAGCTACGAAACTATGAATGGGAAGTTTGGAGGCAGGTTTTGGGACATCATTTTATTTCCAGATGTCAGAAAGTAAATTATCTTCTGTTGCATTGCTGCAGTCATTTCGTTCACTCGTGACGTCTTGTGAATCCCGACGTACGTTGCAAAACTTCTGCGACATGTCTTGTGAATCCGGAAGCACGTTGTGCGACGTTTGCTGACGTCCTCTGAATCCCGACGTACGTTGTAGGACGTATGCGTCACGTCTTGTTAATCAGGACGCATGTTGCATGACGCCTCTGATGCGTCTTCTGAGACCGAGCGCACTTTGCATGAAGCCTGTGGCACGTCTCCTGCATCCGGAGGCATGCAGCGCGAACCTGTGGCACGTCTCCTAGATCTGGACCCCCGCTGCAGCACGTCTGCGTCGTGTCTTGTGACTACGAAAGCATGTTGCACGACGTCTCTGGCGCGTCTTCTGAATCTGGACGCACACTGTGTGACGTTTGCGAATCGTGTTCTGAATCCCGGTGCTCGGCGCATGATTCCCATTCATATGCTAACGCGTTTCCCACCAACGCGATATAAATTCGCTGACAATCGCACATGATTAAGCTGAAAGAAACACACAGCTGGCATTCATCGCCGTGTGCAAGGCGTCCTCTGGCTTTGGTCTCCCTCCCGCTGTGACGGACAACATCACGAAACTTTATGTAGGAGGATAATTGTTAGAGTTAGCTCAAACGTTATAAGTCAGCTTGAGCTGAAAGCGGTTCGATTATTTGTAAAACGTCTTATTTTAAACGTGTAAAGGGAAATGGAATATTTCGCTGCTGCTTCTGCTCAACCAAAACCCCTGAATCGAAAAAAAACAGAAGGCTAAATCAAAGCACGAAATGCCGGTCGAAGCTTCAAAATCACACTTACAACTGAATAACATAATGAAAGTACTACTAGATCGCACTGTAGTTCAATACTTTTAGCGTTGCATCTAGCCACAACGTTACTCATACTCCCTTCACCACTACATAAATAAACAATATCGGTTATTCTGCTGCAAATGCAGTGGTAAGAGTAATCTGAGTTCACCAAGCTCGAATGCATCAAATCTTAAATCAGAAGAGAAATTCTGCTAGCGAGAACAGTTCTAGAGGCATCTCACACAGAGCAAAGTAGCCGTTGGGTGCTAGCAACAAGATGAATCTCCTGAAGTCGTTTTGAAAAGACTGGTCGGAATTTCTTCGTGACTTTTGCACAACATCTTAGAGAAATTATGCACCCATCGTGGTTAAACAGAAGACGGGCAATCCATTCATGACTTCCGTTCCCATGCTTCAAAATGCCTGTTACACACTTACTATTTATAGCAGCAAACTGAATCCAACAGAGCTGTCAACTTCACCGCTTTCAATGCACGTGCAGAGTGCCCCTAGTGCCAGTGATAGGATAGTCATGGTCCTGCTCGCCGACCGCGTTTATAGGTTTTCGAATTTAATCGACAGCCACATGTTAAGGAATAACCTCTTTTTGGTTCCAGTCGCCTTTCCATAGTTGGCAGCGAGACCGGAGCTGAAGATCGGAAGAACCCAAATTCATCGAAAGCAGCATCAGTTTAGACCTCGTGGAAACCCATAGAAGACGTTCTCACTAGACAATGCGTTCTTAGTAGGGTAGCAAGTCTTCAAAACGTTACCGTAAGAGCAATCGTTGCGGGACCCCACCACCCCGGATCCGTGCTGGCGCCGTGCCAGCTTGATATCCTATAGGCATATCCTATAGGCAGCAATTGTTGGAAAAGGAGTTGGGTAATCTGAACTGTTGGGGATATGGACCTAAGGCCATCAGCTTTTGTAAGGAGAGGGTTCAGTATCTGGTACGAAATGATATATTTTTGCAAGGCATTTCCTTTCACCAGTAACACTTACTTCGCTATTTGTAGAGCGAGAACTCCATGAATAGTGGAGCAACAGTTTTCATGGTGGCAGTCAAAATAATCGCTGCAACAGTTTCTTTTCCTTTGTTTGAATTACTGAGTATAGCTTTCTTCTGCAAGCAAGAAATTATCTTAATTTTGAAGAACTGCTCTAACGTGTATGGATTAACGCTGCTTTGCTGCAATCGTTAACAGTATCAGGAACTCGGCAAATGTGTTCTATCCCTCAGGAATGTAACGACAGGTCTAATTATACATCCATACTGGGCCTATGGTTTCAAAATCTCAGCTTTACAACGCTCAAGGAGCTAGTGAAAACACGCTCCTGGTCTGAGGAGGTTGAAAACACTTCTTGAATGCAGCCCTACACTGCTGATCACTGCTTCTGATCGTATTCTCCCACTCTATGTGTAACAGAGTTTGGACAAATTCCGACAGTGGAGTGTTAAGACGACCTACTTAGCCTAACGTGCCGTAAATCACATCATAGTGAGTTCTGGTGACAGGAGGTGAGCATCTTTATAGGCTATCATATATTCAGAACTATTAAATGGAATTTCTTCTCCAAATTTTCCATCCCTAAAAACATCAAACAGTTTGAAGCTTCCACATCCGGTAGCTGCGTGGCTCAGTTGTTGATTACCACGGGGTTGGCATGATGCTACTGACTGGTTCGAAGACGTGGTGGTCTCGCGACGATAACTCTTACTGTAACTGTTCGAAAACGCGGTACTCTAGTAAGAACGCCTTGTTTGGCATCATGCCAACCCAGTGGTAATCAATAACGGAGCTACGGAACAACGGAATGTGGGACCTTTATACTGTTTGGGGCGGTTCTGGAGATTATAGGAATAAATGTAGTTTGACGGCTATATAGTGCTAGCCTGTAGGAGTGCTTATGTTGTGTGATATGTTTGATGGCACATTAAGTTAAGTAGATCGTCATAACACTCCGCTTTTGGAATGTGTTCGGATTTTGTAACACATAGAAACGAAACAATGTAGCCAGATTCAGCGATTTACAGGTAAACTTGCATCGACGCAGTGCTTCGTCCTCTTCTGCACAACACTGCTTTTCTTAATTCCTTGAACATCGTAAAACTAAAATATTCTGGCCGTATGTCTAGTACGCATGTATAATTAGATTGGTACTACATTCTTGAAAAGTAGTAGAATAGATTTGATAAGTTCTTTAAACTGTGAGCGAGGGCTAGCAACGCAAGGAAAGCTGATTTTCATATATCCGACTTATTCTCTGAAGCGCTCATTCTTTAGGTGTCGAGAAACAGGTAATGATAGTCCCAATCTGGTGCTTAATCAGCAAAACCATAATTAAAATTAATCGGTATTGTTCGATACCGCTTACTGTCTGACGGCAATAATACTCCGAATCCGATGAAAAGTGGAGGAAGGGGTGAGGGAGAATCCTTTACAGGTACAAGAAGTTCTTACTACGTACCGTACGAGATGTTTATGCCCCATAATCATTAAATCATAAATAATGAATTTGGCATTGTTTTGGAAACCACTTCCAGGAAACGGGCTGTCTTCCTCAGCTGTTCAATCCCTTATCACCATTGCTTTGCCGCTGGTTCGTCGATCGATCATAAGGGTGTGGTCATCGATGCGTGACGTCCGTGCAATCCCGCAACGATCGCCTGTGTACGGTGTAAAAACTCTATTCTGAGACAAACTCGTCGCAACTTCGCTATGTTTAGCCGTGAGTCGTGGGTGCTTATAAGATATCAAGTGGCATGGTGCTAACACCGATCTGCAAACGTCGCGACGGTCTCGTCACGATTGTTCTTACGACGAAGATTCGAGCTTAGCTAAATACTGTTGGCCAATTTATAGCCTTGACAGCCGAAGACCCATCTTCATGATATATTGGGTGGGCAACCGGTCAGGGTATTGAGAAGAATGATGTGAGGAGCGCCGGTATTCAGGAGACGCGCCACAGAGTTCGTGCCACGTGTGTTGGAATTGTCGTGACGTGACGAAGACGTGTCGTGGACGTTGTGGTAACGTCATGACAGGTGCATCGGGAGTCAGCAAGCGTGTCACAGAAGGATGAAACACCGTCCATACTCAGAAGAAGTTACAGACGTCATGACAGGAGCGTCCGGGTTCAAAAGTCTTAACGCAGTCGTCGCACAACGTATGTCCAAATTCAGAAGTCATGTGGTAGACGCCATGCCATGAGCGTTGGGATTCAGAGGACGTGCCACACACTTCGTGCCATGTGTCGAGATGCAGACCTGTCGCAGACGGCGTGACAACATCGAGGTATGTACGCCGGGTCGGGAGTCAGCAAGCGTGTCACAGACATGCAACGCAGTATGAGAATGACTACATGAATCGGGCAAGTATTCCCATCGGATAGTAAACCGAATCGTCCCGTCGACCAATACCGATTGATTTTATTTATGTATCTGCAGATTAAACACTTCGGATTGGAATTCCTACGTTTCGTATGACAAGGGAGAACGCATCTGCGTATATGTTTGTCAGTCTGTCTCTACTCCCACATAGAGAACGAGTGCTTCAGAGTATAAATCGAGTATATGCGATAATGGTGGAAAGGTTAAACCACACGTTTAAGGTTTCATACTATTTTGAGGGTTCTGCTCAACCATTTTCCTTAACCAACCATATTCCCATATTCTCTATTAGAAGAGGAAGTTTTTTTAAACTGCGATCAAGATAGAAAGGGCTAATGAAGAGGTGCGTCGGGAATCAGCAAGCGTATCACAGACGGATGCAACACGCGTTCAGATCCAGAAAACGTGACACAGACGTCGTGACAGAAGCGTCCGGGTTCAGAAGTCTTAACGCAGTCGTCGTACAACGCACGGCCGGATTCTGAAGACGTGCTACAGTTGTCGTTTCCGACACGATGTCTGAATCCCGAAGCTTTTTATAAGGTTATAAGCTTCGGGATTCAGACAACGTGTCGGAGACGTCATGCAACGTGCGTCGGGATTTAGAAGACATGCCATAGCAGTCGTCCAACGAGCTTCGGGATTCAGAGGATGAGTCAGAGACGCCGTTTGCTATGCGGGATTCAGAAGACGTGTTAGGGAATCGTCCGCCGTCTTTGTGATTCAGAAGACATGTCGCGGGCATCCTCCTCCTTAGGCGGGATTCTGAAGACGTGCCATAGTTGTCGTCCAACGAGCTTCGAGATTCAGAAGACGTGTCGGGGACGTCATGCCACGTGCGTCGGGATTCAGAAGGGGTGTCGAAGACGTCGTCCGTCATGATTTGGAATTCAAAGGACATGACACAAACGTCATGCAATATATACCCGATTTCAGGAGACGTGACGCAGACGTCGTGCAACGAAAGGCTACGATTCACAATTCCGACATGATGCGATAGTAGCTTTACGAAGTGCATGAATCCGTTAATCCAACACCTGCTACTTATTTGCTTTTTGTATTGCTTGCAGTTTAAGGTCTTCAATGCGACTCTCACTACTAACCTTTTGGTGAAGATTATAAGCTTTATTCCATTGTGACCGGTAATGCTCAGGGACTTACTGACATTCGTGGTTCATTTCAAACATGAAAGCCTGACCGACCACTTGATGAAAGGTGTAGAGAAAAAGTGGCACAGGGCAGTCTGTTCTCGGCATCAAAAACTCGTCGGAAGCGTTTCAATCAGCTCGGAAAACTTCCGTACCTTTTTCGCGTACGGTTAACAGCGAGTATGCGCAGCGAAGAAGATTTCTTCAGGAAGGACCAACTAAGCGCTTCAACAGTAAGCGCCACTGGACATTGAAATTAGGTGTGTGTTCGTAGTCCGCGAAGGAATGACTAAAACGGTGTGACCACCACCAAATCTTCTCATAGTATCGCTCTGGTCACTCCAGCTTTGCTCGTAGTTGGTAATGACAGCGACAGTTAAAGCATGCAATTCGTCGCTGATGATTCGCTTAATTTCAGACGTTACCAAGAACAAACCACT
>CANDYH010000513.1:0-19357 GCA_947396885.1 Heligmosomoides polygyrus polygyrus | reverse complement strand
AACATCAACAAAGAACATGTGCTCCCCAACTCATTAGCTCAGTTTAAGAGGCTGGATGACAGACATCTCCTATAGCAACTAAGCCGCTCTTATGCGTTCTGCTGTAGTGTTCGGTCTTTTTGTCTGCTTTGTGTTTTCAGTGTGTGTAACTGTAATTGTTTGCAGCCAAATAAGTAAATTATATAAACACCCCTCACCCCACATAGCATTTCTCCATCGATGCTGCTGCCGTGGAAATTAAATCTGGCTTTTTTAAAATAAGACGAATCGAACGATGTCTCAAAATTGATAGGTATACTCCTGCACTAGTTGGGAGAACTGTTTTGACTAAGAGCAGTGTAGTATTAGAAGCGCGTTGGCTATACGTAGTAAAAAAATTCAATAGCCTTCGGATGTTTTTTATTGCGACACAAAAGATGCGGACGGATTCACAATAATTTCCTTCAATGGATCAAACTACTATGTGCTACTCAGGAACAAGAGGAGGGCACACGATTTGAGAATAGGTACGAGAAAAAATTAACGCTGAATCGGCAGACGAAACCACTTATCTTCAGTGAGGACACGCAGAGGTGACATTTTTCGGCTTTACCGCCTCCTGAGAAATGATCTTTTTTGGCCATTGGAACGCGTTTGCAAAGGAACGGTGACAATCATTGTTTGACAAGAAATTAAATTTTGGAAGGTCCTGAAGCATCGCCCGATCCCAAAGTATTTCTGATCCATGAAAAACCTAGTCGCTAAGCAGTTTCTAGTCCTCTGATGACTTCAGGCGGCGATCAGTGGCACGAAGACCCTTGCATATGCTTTACGAAACCAACTCTCCAGAAGCCGAACGAATCAGGCCTGGGAGACGCTCGGCGCTTCCATGTCCTGGTTTGGGCTCGTCAGCTGCCCCCTGTATTTGTACAGTGTTTCGATTCCGCATTTGCTGTCGAAAAGATGGCGTGCGGCACCATGCGCGGCGAACATGCCTCATAGAGTACTTCTCGTGTTCTGCGCAAGAAGCAGATGTCAGCTACGCTCCTCTGATAAGTCGCTCCTGTCCCGTAATCACAAGTGAAGAAAGTGTCCAATTGGCGGTGATATTTAAAGTAGAAGAAGACACAGATAAGCCGTACATCTTAGGAAGGGAGTAGGTTCACAATTCTGAATTGGTGAAAAGCTGAAATGTTACCGGAGGGTTGAACATTGTGAAGATGAGTTGCCGTTGACGGCTCGTATCTTCTCGGAGGTGTTCGACAAAATCAATAACGGATCCGACGGTTGACTACAAAATTGAAAGTGGACTTAGCTCCGTTTCCGCAGTTTGTAGTGTATGCTATGCAGAACGCATTTTAACACAACGCGAACGGCGACGGTCAGAAATGTGGCTGCACTGACCCAGAGGTGTACGGAATCGGCCAGGATCCAGCAATCGATGCTATTAGGGCCCGTCCATGCTCCGCCACGGGAGTGACTGGTCGGCTGGGCAGGAACACATATCGACTTTTGCCAGGAGATCGCCGTGACCAACCGAGACGTATGCTTCCTGTCGTACCTACCGCGGACTATGATAGGAGCTCTAGGCGAGCCGACGAATTCCTCACGTCTTCTTCACATTTCGGGATCGTTCTTCTGAAGGAGCTACGAGAGTTGTGAACCAATAGAAGATCGAAGAACTGTAACCGCAGCTTCACAGTGGCCTAGGAACCGTTTTGTGCAGGGAAACCGCTCTGCTCGGCTCTAATGCGAGACAGCCAGACGCTCAGGGTAGATTCGAAGGCGAACACACCGTTCGAAGGTGGCATCGGTCCGGCTGACAGCCGCAGCGAGCTGCCGGATCGGCACGTCGAGAAAGCCGGCGTAGTGCATTTGACCTGTCGAACGGCTGCCCTCACCCAGACTCCTCGACCTGATCAGACGATTTTCTATTGATCTGATGACGGATTTGGAGTCTTTTGTAGCGTAAAGTTGTCAACGGCAACTCTTCTCCACTGCTTTCAACTGTCCAGCAACACTTCAGGTTATCACCAGTTCTATGTTCTGATCCAGTGATGTGTGTCTGTGTTTTATTCTACTTTAAACACTACCGCGAGTTGGGATACTTCTATTTGTCGCCACGGAGCAGAACTGGCTGCTATCCGCTTCTAGCGAAGAACAGTGGGAGTAACCTGCGATGAGTGTTCGCAGAGCAGGGTTCCCCTATGCTCCACCTTTCCATAGCAAATGTAGAGATCAAATTACTGCAGGCACATGGGCAACCGACGAACCCAAACCACAACAGGTAAGCGTTCTGCAGTCGTCCAGCAGAAGAAAGAAGCCACATGAGGCAGTCGAGCAGAACTCGCGAGGACGCTGTTCGATCGGTCAGATACAGTTCGCCGGCGCTCTTGACGTGACGATCTGGCGGTTCGCTGGGCTGTCGACCCGACCGACGCCACCTTCGAACGGCCTGGTCGCCTTCGACGCTACCGTGGGGGTCTGGCTGTCCTGCATTGGAGCTGAGCAGAGCGGTTCTCCGGCATAAAACGGTTTCAGTGCCACTCTAAAGCTGCGACTGCAGTTCTTCGTTTTCTGGTTCCTATTTCCTTCAGAATAACAATCCGAAGTGCTAGAAGACGTGAAGAACCGATCAGCCTATCCAAGCTCCTTTTCGTAGTCGGGGACGGGAGCAACAGGAGCGTATCTGAGTCGAGTCGCCCGTGCAAAGCGTATAACTCGGTCGACCTCTACCGATCTCCTGGCAAAAATCAATAGGTGTTTCTCTCCTGCCGATCGAGCGCTCCCGTCGCAGACTATGAACAGGTCCTAGGAGCTCCGACTGCTGGATCCGGGCCGAAGCCCGTATTCCTCTGGTCAATTTTCGGGCGTTTCTTGTCCTGTCCAAGAAGCGGGCTGATTCATAATGACTTCCTTTACCAGATGAAACGTGTGCAACACAGGAAGAAGTGAACGACGCAGCAAGAAAAGCTGGCAGCGAATTCGCTGACGAGCGGAGGACGATTCACACTCGATACTGGGAGAAATCCGCTCATAATTTGCGTTGCGAAAGACGACTTCTCTCGACACCAATGTCTCAAAAAAAGAAGATAGCGATTGTCCAGGATGCATTCTGTCAGATGCGAAGATCACAGGACATCGGCGATAATTTCCAAGGGTAACGTTCACAGTCACTGTTTGATGAAGAATAAGCGTTTCAACGTCCGATGCCCCGTCACAGCAATGCGAAATATCTCAAAATAAAGTCATGAAAAACCCAGAGGCCAGTTGCAAGTCGTTTGAAAAACTAGGTTAACAGACGACGTTCTGCGATACGAAGATTCTTGTGCGTGAACTACAAAACCAAACTTCCAGAATCCCGAATTAGGCGTGAAGAACCCTAATTACTGAGCATATTCTGAAGATACACTTTCAATAGGTTCACAGAATCTTGCGAAGTGCCACCTATTTTCGTATCTTCCTAATTAAACTGAACTAGTAGTGGGCCTGCTGTCATGAAGTTGTCGTCTCCAGAGCGGACCAGAGCTTTTAGGTACACGAAGTAGTTGACTAATGACGAAGCTGATGTGATACTGACAGCATTAGATCGGGCAGACAGTGTTGTTTTCAAGCTTCTTGGGCTCTTCGCCACCGTATTCAACTTACGACAACTTCCCCAAGCTATAAGCGATGGTGAGAATTCGTGACTGATTTCGGACCAGACTATTTTGTGTAGGGGTGCCTGGTGTATAACAGCACCAGAAGAACAAGTGGATTGACTGAAAGTTCACCTAGCTGTCGCTGGCGTTCCAAACTCAAGCAGTGGATGTTGCTTGCTCGCACAGATTCCTTACACGACACATTTCCAACGATGACAATATTCCATCTGTCCACCAACAATATTTTCTAAAAATCGTGATGTTCTGAAAAGTTTCAAAACTATCGCGATTTTGATAAAAAGAAAAGAATAAAATAAAATAAAATGCACAACCAAAAGGCAACAATTTTGACGACCAATCAGGGCAAAAGGAAGGCTTTGAAGCTAAGCTCTAGCAAACACCTCCTCTGAAGAGTCTTTCTGCAACACATACTACTTACGCAGTGCAGCAGAACCCACCTTCATCTCGTCTGAGCTGTACCGTGACGAAGATAAGACAAACCACACATTTGGAGAGCTGACACCTCGGCTTTCCCTATGTAAAAGAGGCATTTCTTAATCGTTAATCGTTTTGTAAAATAGGCATTTCAACAGATAAGGATGTTATCATGCTCTATAATAACGTGCTAAGCAATGAGTCATACTACCGATTGGCGCCGCCGCAGAAATTATAAAGTAGGATTGAAAATTCCGGGGGAAAATAGGGGGGAAATTACGACACGAAAATTGCGAAAAATACCCAAACGTCTTCTCCCTGCCTTTGAACTTCGGCCCTGTGGCAATCGGGATCGCTGAATGCGAATCTGAGGTTTTTTAAGTATCGATCGCCATCAATCGATATTGATCAAACTATCGATTTTTTGTGGATGTCGTCCAGGCGGTCCGAAACTTTACCCCTGGGGTGGTCGATGTCGCTCAACACAAATCTGAAGTTTGTTTTTGAAGTATCGATCGCCGTCAATCGATATTGTTCAAATTACGGTGCGGGAAAATAGCGGAAAATACCTAGACGTCTTCTACGTGCCAGGGGATTCATAAAACGTGCGGAATACGTTGCATGACGTGCCTGGGACTCAGAAAATGTGCCAAAGACGTCGCTCAACGTGTTTGGCGATTCAAGTAGACGTGCCGAAGATGTCGTCCAATGTGCCTGGGGATTCAATAGGCGTGCGGAAGACGTCGTATGCTAAGAGGGGGACCGTTTCACTAAAGGAGTACCAGTAGTGAGGAACCAATTGATCGCCCTATCATACTATACACTGTACGTACTGCGAGCCTTTTGTACTGCTAGGTAGGGAAAAAGCTGTACAAGTGGAGCAGCTAGCTTGATGTGATTGTCCTTAGCTTAATGAGACTGCAACGTCGCACGAAGCGCGCAAGTGCGAGGCACGCCGATAGGCGTGACGGAGCACCTGCTGCAAATAAACCTATTAGATTTGTAACGAACAAATTCTAACCTTCTAAGTCGGTGAACGAAAAGGCCGCGGAAGCTGGCTAGGCTGCATCCAACATTTGTTGTTCCCAGAAGAAAGGGCTTAGCTGGGCCCGACTACTCTTGAAGCTACGGGCGTGTTCATACTTCAGGACGGTTGTGATCGGTCAGGCGTGTCGCTGCTGTCGCGAAGAATGAACAAGCCCTACGCACTTGAGTCAGGGTCAAGCTTAACGTTAGAAAATCAAAAGGGGTGGGTCGTACTGCATTTCGGTTTTAGGAGAGGACTGCCCCATAATTTTCAGTTTTTTAGATAATTTTTATATCTCTTAATAAATTGATCATTTCAGGTTTGACTTCGTCGTTGTCGAGTTTAGCGCTCGCTTTGTCCGCTGAAGGAGACATGTTGTAAACATGGCGTGAATAAATTTTTAAATTTTTGCACACTGGCTCTTCCACAATTAAGAACAGAGATTCTCCACGGCGGTTTGCGAGGGAATGGTATAATTTTTGCCGCTTTCAGGAGATCATCATGGTATAACGCCTTTTTCTACCAGAACGAGCGACATCTTGATCTGAAATTGTGCTTCATAAAATATTGTGGCTAATTGTTAACAATAATTTAGACACTTAGAATTTTACAAGATGTTTTTTACAGTGTAGGGAGATCTCTTAAAGCGCTCTTCATACCGATCGATTCGTCAACGAAGTCTAGGCTTGTTATGGAAGTAAATTTGTTTCTTACCTGATGGAGACAGCGTTAGAAAACAAAAATGTGTCTCATGGAATGTCGAGCCCTGGTTATTATAGAAAAATCGTCTTTTTGCAGCGATATGATTATGAAAAGCTCATACTTAAAATCGTCAGCTTTCTTGGAAATATTTTTTTCTGTCTGAAGAAGACAATTTATCAGGATGAAATTTTGCCACACAAATTTCCAAGCGCTTTTCGTTAAAACAGAAGAGTTACTTTTTCCAGAACGGTCCACTGTATGATGAGAGGGTTTGTTTTCGCATCGTTTGTCGGGAAAAAGTTGACACAAAATCGTACCGCTCTGATCATATCGAAGATAGCGCTGGAAAAGATTTTTCGCTTTTCAACAAACTACCCTCAAAATCTTGTGTGATACAGTTTTATCTTCACATAATGTAAGTGCCTTTCAGAGAGAGCAAAATAAATATATCTCGAGCACAGCACAGTCTTTGAATGACCGACGAAGGACGCTCGTAGTGGGAGAATTTTCGGAGTTTCTGAAAACCTAACAATACATTGAAAGAAAGAAGGAAAGAGGAATCTTTTCTGCAGAGAACACTGTTCTATAACCTGCTCCTTATAGGCCAGGTACTCGATTTTTTGAAGTTTTTCGGCAGAAATCGAACATCACGCCCGATTCTGCTCTGAGCCGGGATGGCCTGCACACATCCAGGCGTGGTCTCTCATTTACCGTAGTCCGACGGAAATTGAAGGTCATGCCTTCTTCTCTTTGTTACCGAGTAGTGATGGATACTGTCAAACAACAACAGAATGGCTGCCCTATTCATGATATTACCAAAAATCGCATGCTGAAGAGCACCAAACTCATTGTCAGCACTGCAACTGGTTATCATTCAAGGAAGCACTTATTTGTTTATTTATTTGCACAGAATATTGGGCATGAAATTGTCCTTCTAATACGGACACAGCAAATTAGACCCTAAACGTATAAAGAAAGCGCGAAAGAAACTCCAGGAATAAGAACATGAACAACATAATTGATTTTCGGTGAGATTAGAAACTCCTGGAAAAAATGAGAAGCAGAACGATTTGCAATTGTTTTTGATTATTAGATTTGGTCATTATCACCTCCAAACATGAGCACGATACGACTTTGGTGGAAAATACAAGTATGTAAATTAAACTACAGCTCATTTTTCTCACTGTTATCGGAAGTCACAGCATAAGCTCCCAACGAGTTCCTCTGTACGGTCCCGTTAGCTCAAAATTGTACCGCCTGCACAGTGCGGGCCTCTTGGATAGTGGTCACTTCCACAGCTAGAACTTTCTAGTTTGCCTCTGCAGCATTGTAATAAACGAGGCCAACTTTTGTTTAAAAAGGTGCTGAAAGAACACCGAATGGAAAACAACCTTGAGCGTGGAGCTCACCTAAAAATGAAAATATAACGTAGTAATAGTATACAACAGCAAGTTTGGCAAACGACTTCTTCGAAAATGTAGTTAACAGACGGAGTTTGTTGCCCCTTAGCCCTAGTTTATACTTTATACCGATATCTATCCCGACCATCCTGCCGCTGCGCGGCGCGGCAGGATGGTCGGGATAGATATCGACCGGGCGGCGCGAAAAATCGATATCCATGGCGATCGTGGTGCCGCGCCGCGTGGCGGCGCAAGTATAAACTGGGCTTTACACCTTAGGAGACGAGAAAGAACAACAACCAGAACAACTGACGGATGGAATAGGGCTCAGCTGGGCTACACTCAGAGGAAAAGACGCTCGGCAATAACTTTGACCACAGCGCAGTTCGACCTTACGGCTGTATCACTTCAAATTCATCGCTTCAATCCCCCCACCAGTTGCTGAGAGGCAAGGAAATGCGAAAGTTCTTCTGCAAATTCCTGGGAAATTCTAGTCGTTGGGTAAGAAACTTAGCGTGAGCTTACCGTACTTTCTCCTCAACTGTTTGTTCGTGATCGTGTGGATACGGAGTGAGCAGGAACAACAGCACTCTACAAATAAAAACGGTCAGCGGCACTGCACCGCGTCTTGCGATCCGGTTCCGAAAACGTTGTTCTCGGGTCTGAAAAGAAAAAGAAGCCTCAAGAAGGTGACGTTATACGTTTTTCTGCTGAACAGGTGGAAACAGAGTAAGTCCTAGATTATGCCTAGGTCGCTTCGAAAAAACCCGAAGGCCATTTGCTCTCTTCTTAGTGAGCATTGTTTACACGTGCCGAGAGCGCCACAGTAAGCTCATAGAGGGAACTTCTACAAAAATGTAAGGGTGATAGGCAGAATTGATCCACCTTCGTTGGTCCGGCTCCTCAGAAAGTCAACGGTCTGCATCTAGCAAGAATATTAGTTATTTCGATCTTTAGAGTGCGGTGGAAGACCGTGCTGAAGGACCTGACGACGGTAGCGGAACATCATAACGAGGGTCAGCGAGTTGGCCGTGGAAACTCTTTAGGCTACCTATGGAATCGCTGAAGTGCTTTATCTGATTGTTTCCAAATTTTCTACGAACCTCCGGATAGGCCAAAAATGGCAAAAAAACAGTAGTGCTTCAGTGCGGGCTGATAACGCAAAACTGACGCCTGAAATGGTCTTGTGCAGGCGCCCGCCCGCTCAGCGTCTCCATTCGTCCCTGCCGCATGCCAGAGTGCTCCAACGGATCATCCACGCTCGAGGAACACAAAAAGCATCATATCGCTCATTCAAACCTTCCCGAGAAAGTTCGACCAATGCGTAAGTGGGCGCTTCTCAAATGTGAATTGACTAACAGCGACTTTAGACATTTATGCTTGATCTCGCGGAACCGAGTCGGTGACGACTCTTTTGTTCAGGGGATGCGGATGTCTGCCAAACGCACGATTTGGACCATGCGACAGCGTCTCTGATTTTCAAATGCAACGAAGTTCGGAACTCGGGAGACTTTCTCTCACTTGCGTCAATTGCGTAACTACGAGCGTTGTTCAAGTACGAACTCAGTTTTTCCCCGTGATATCGCGTGGTAGTGGGACGAGTGGCATACTACAAACAAGGATTGATTTTTCAGCCTTTTTCCTCTATTATAGTGGCTTCTCTTAATAAACCTTATCCACGTTGCAAGTTTCCTGTTGAAATCGTTTCGAACGGAATTAGCATAAACCTCTAATTGACAGGCTCTCTACTTCAATTTCACCTCTTGTAGACTATTACTACCGCGAGTTTTTCGTATTCACAGTCAGTCTAAAGAGCTACTTTCACTGCCAGGCCGATGAAGGCCATTCTCTAGCTCATAGAGAGAAAAAACTAGAATGCAGACGAAAGGGCCCGTTCATACTTCGCGACAAGAGCGACTCGTCGCCCGTGCAAAACATGCATATCGATTAAAACCGAGCGCGCGCCGCCGAAAAGTGTTCATACTCGAGCGCCGGCGCTGTCGCTCCAGTCGCTCTTGTCGCTCTTGTCGCCTGTTCATACTTCGCGCCGGCGCCGGGAGCGACTGGGGCGACGAACGGAGTGTGGAGTACGTAATTACACCGCACTAGCGCTGGAAGGAAACGATTCCTGTTCGGATGTTCTTCACACAAAGGTAAGGAGGGCTTTTATGTCTATTTTGAGTGCCAGACTGACGATGTAGGTAATATGATTGTGCGCTTCCGTCTGTTTCAGTTTCTATCAACTTTTTTGATAAAAAATATATCTGTTTGCTTGTGTTTGTCTCAATTTCCGGAAACTTTTTACTAATATAACTGTTTGCTTGTGTCTGTTTCAGTTTCCAAAAACTAATGCAATTGAAGTTGAAGTTAGACGTGAAGACCTCTATTCACTTGATATTTTAGGCCACGAAGTTATAGTGCAATTACGTACACCACACTACGCCCGACGCCCCAGTCGCTCTTGTCGCTCTTGTCGCTCTTGTCGCCTGTTCATATTTCCGCGCGCTGCGCTCTTGTCGCTGCTGTCGCGAAGTATGAACAGGCCCAAAGAAGTAAGTAAAAGGCAATCGTCACACTAGAAAATACCTAGCAATGGAGCAAGGACTGCAGGAAGCTTTGTAATGTAAGCATTTACGCATCAAAGGAAGATTGGCCATTACAACTCCAACGCAGTTATGATAAGAGCAGCACTGAATTGGGTTTTTTTTTAAAGCAAACCTTAAGGCACATGTGAAGGCGGTTCGCGAGTCACGGCTTCGAGAGCAGAAGGAGCCACACTGAGGACGACCTGACTGGTCTACTTTTTTGGTCGACTGGGATGAGAATTCGATTGAGTGGAAAGATGACTAATGTTCCACAAAGATAAAATCAAGGCACATCTTTTTCTTTTTTCCACATCTTTTTCTTGGACATCTGAGACGCAGAAAGTATCATCCACGCAGTGCACACCTCTACCATCTTACTATACACCATTGCAAATAACACCCAGCCAAGCGAGTACAAACTCAAGACAAGAAAAACGAAAATGAAGTGGCTCGAGGATCCTCAATGTAAATTTCAGCCAAAGTCTTATTGCGGAAGTATATCTTAAGGAGGTCAATTCTAAAGAGACGGGTTCAATCTGTATTTATTCCATAAGTATTTGCTTTTCCTTAGCCGTAGTAGGCCTAGGAAGGCACATTCTCAAAGGAAGGTCATAGGTGTATGTGAGATATTTCTTTCGAAAAATGTTCACAGTAAGTTGATAATTTTGGCCAATAAGGATAAACGATGAAAGGTAGCTAATCTGTTCGTGGGATGCGCCGCGCATTAGTTCATGCAGAGAACTTGAATTTATGTTAAGCTTACACAAAGACTTGCTGTGGACAGGCAATGGAAAACCTAGCTGCATCGCTTCCGAGAAATGCTTGATACCAATTCGTAGATCCCGGAAAGACGGAATGTCGGCCTGGCCTGGCGGATCCGAACCAAGAACCTTGATCCAAGATGTATACGAGAGGCGGCGCTTTCTCCAACTGCGACCGTCCTCAGATTTGTGGTCACTATGTTGACTGAATGAGTCAAGCACTCGCTTACACAGGCTTCTTTCGCACATGATGAAACGGTAGCTCATATGGAATGGAAGTCTTGGCTGGTCCAAGCAGGCGGTGAAAAATCCGAACTAAGAACCTGGTATCGAGTTCATGCAACAGCCAGCACCTCCTCTACTGGACTACGCGCGCACAAGTCAAGCAAGGCATAAAATGATCAGCTTCGAATATACTGCTGGGGTGGCGCTATGTTTATTACAATTTTTACCAACGACAAATAAGCGTTGCATTTACATAGCGAACATCAAGCTGCTTCTGGAGTCAGAGGCAAAAAAGTCAGGCAACGAAATCGTCAAACAACGCTAACGGAAGTGATATCAGAAGAATCGTGAACGATGACAGAGCAGGACCGAATACAAAGCGATTTCATATCCTCTGGACACGTCCATGACAGCAGCAGTAGGAGCAGAGTGAAACCGATGGCGGAGCACAGTTCAGAGATCACGTCGCTTTGACGTAGGCTTGATTCAGAGATTCTACGGCATCCAGAAGGTACCAGCACTTGACGGTATGTCGGGAAGAGTTGATAGGAACGGAGCAATCGACTTGCAGCAGTCAGTCCTAGTCGGCAGATGAAGTGAAACGACAGCGATGATCACATAAAGGAGAATGAGTGAGACAGTGGCTCCTGAAGGCGCAGGTGGCCACTCGAATCGGATGTGCACAGCAGAGTTGAGAGCGTTGGCATCTCCAGAAGGCCGACGGCGTCCGCCGCTCAGTCCTCCTTGACCAACAACGGGATATTGATGGTCACCGGCCGCAGGTCGGATCGCTGAAACACCTCGCATCAGGTACCCCGTCTCACTCAACGCAGGTTTTAGCCTACAAATCGAAGGGTAGATTTCCCTGCACGGCACACACTCTCTTAGACAGTACAAAGTGCGGCATTCACTTGGGACTGAAGCAGCTGTCGAAGTCAAGACTTAGGAGAAGGTTTATGAAACGTTGGTTGGATGGAGAAAGGCCTGCTGTATACAGGGTGCGGCAAAATTACCCCTGCACTGAAAATTCGATGGCATCTTGAAATCAAACATCGCATATCAATTCTAACTACCCAAATTATCTACTACAAACATGACAATTCGAAGCATGCTAACAGTTTTCGAAATGATCGTCTTCAGCCTTCACACAGTCCTTCAGGCGTTCGACTAAGCCTTCGCATGTGGCACGCAGGTGAAAGCTTGAGAAGCTAAAGATGATGCTTCGAGCGCGTGCCACTGTGAATCGTTGCAGCAACCTTTTGCATCTTTTCAATCACCTCTTCTTCTTAGTGTCCGTCAGGAGTTGGCATTTCTGCAGACGATAAGGGAACTTCTTAAGCTTTCCCCTGACTATCTTCCTTATTGATCTTTCGCATAATCCTACTTCTTTTGCCATCTGGCGCATCGATCTCCTGGCGTTTCTAAAAAAAATTCTCTCACGAGTTTTACATTTTCCCGGTTGCTAGCTGTCCTGGGACGCCCTCTTCATTTTCTATCCTCTCCGGTCCTCAATTCCTTGTAGCGTTTTAATGTATCCTGAACAGTTCTTCGGGCAAGGAAAGGATCCTCACAATATCTCTCGTTTGCTTGCCGGCCTCATGAACTTTGATAATAGCGCTTCGTAGGTTGGAACGCCTAACCAGTACAGTACAGTATAAGTACGTATGAGTTCCAAAATGTTCAACCAACACATATTAGGCGAATGAAGTGGGAAAATTTCTAGGAAATTTTAAAAAATTTAAAATGTTTAGGTGCACGGGTAATTTTGCCGCTCCCTGTATTCTGGACACGCCATGCCTTTGTCACACTTATTTCGAGATATTCTTTACTTCTCATTTTTCATATCCATGTCCACTCCCTATCTTTCGTAATCCTTTTTTGTCCTTCCGCCACTTTTCACCCAACTTATCTTGTTTTCCACTTCCTCCTGCTTATTCCTCTCTATTTTCATCTAGACGGAATTTGAGGATGGCATAACACATACAGCTCTTTATTCCTGAAGAGCTACGGGGAGAGCATAACAAAAGGTTCGTCTGGAAGCAGTGGTGGCGGAACGAACCTTTCATTACTTTCTTTTGCAACTATAATCGTCCATGAAATTAGGGTTTTCCTCTTCTTTTGCTGACCCAGTTTGATCGGACCTTGTGCCGTTTGCGAGACCGTGTGCTCGCGTGATTTCGTGAAGGAGTGCTGGATGTTTTCTATGGATTATCATCGCATAGGAAAATGTAATCTCAGGTCACACCTGATGGTCGTATCGTTGTAGACGCGACCTGCGAAGCCATAGAACGGCCAGCACAACCTATGCTTGTAGGACCTAGGGCGCGCGGTGGCGCTGTTGGAGGGGGCACCGTCTGCCGTGTGAACTCCGAATCAAGGTTCTTGGTTCGGATTTCCCGTTCTGCCAGCCTTTTACCCTTCCCGGGTCGGTGAATCGGTAACAGACATGCCTGGGAAGGAAAGAGCACTGACTTGTTCAACGGCTGGTCATCGTGTTGGCGGCCAAATACGCATTCAAGTCGTCTCCACGGTATCCCGTAGAAGTAGAATGCGTGGCACATTCCACACAGGGATTCACTGCGGCCTTCCTTCATCCCTTTACGATTACAGTCGGAAACAAAAGGGAAGTAATTGAAGAATCGAAGCGCAGGAACAAAAAGTGCATCTACGTAAACGCAATTGCAGACACCAAAAAGCACAGAACCGAAAAAACAACAGATTAACAGAAGCTAAGCATAAGGCATCGACATTGCACTCCGACCCTCTCTCGTCATCTAGCCCCTGCCCAGACTTTCGCCCAACGTTGCTCCGCGGTGCGTTCGCATCATACTCGATGCGCCGATCAACTGGTACAGTGAGAGGAGCCTCACCTTTGCCGCTTAGAGCCAAAAACGGAAGCATTTGAAGCACAAAACACAAAGAACCACTGTACACGAAAAGAGCGCAAAAAGGAAAATGAAACAAAAAACAAAAAAAGAAGCTTGGCGTAGAGCATTAATATTGCGTGTCGGACACCGTTCCATCAACTAGCATCTGCTGCGACTTCCGCCCAGTAGAACGATGCGCGACATCGCGTTCGTTAACACCGCAGCGTCCACACTCCGCCCCTGCGCCATCAACCGTCGCGATGGTGCCTCAATCTCCCCACTTTGAACCAAAAACGGATGAAACTGAAGCACAACGACACAAAGCACAACCACGTGAACACAACTGTACACGAAGAAAACGGAGAAAAACAAAGAACAGAATTCCAGCATTGGGACTTAACGTAGGGCTCGGACAACATTACATCACCTTGGACTTGCTGGGACTTCCGCCCAAGTCATTCCGACGGTGGCGTCTCAGTCCTCCCGCTTAGAACCAAAAAGGGAAACAACTGAAGAAGGAGAACAGAAAGCACAACTATTTAAACGCATTTGTGTACGAAAGGCTTAGAAGCGAGATTCGAAGTGTCGAAGTCGTGAGTATTCAGACAGATTACGCAGAGAGGACGCTGTAAATGAAGGAGATGGTGATGTCGTTTAAGCGAGCAACTGCTGAAGAACGACTGAAGAGGGGGATATGTTAGAAATACGTCCGATGACTCCCACCCACTTTGCAACACCTAATCCCCCAATTTTCGGTCAGCAGCCATGAAAATCGAGGATCAGAATGAGCTGCCCGAATTTGGGATTGTAACAGCACTCGCCATTATACGCACAACTAAAATAGTATGAACGAACGAGTTTTCGAAGGCTCTATAACAGGAGCGTACTTCAACGTCCAGTCAACCGCGGTTCCGCCGCGGGGAAGTAAGGGGGAAGCAACGCGTTTCAGCACCTACCCACCATTGTGCACGACGCGGCAATGGCGTGACATAGTCCTGTAGCTCACTATCACCTCCAGATTTCGGACTTTTCTTCTGAAAACAACCGCAACGAGGCCATGCGTGGAGAGCGTGACAGTGTCTGCCGATTGACTCACCTGATATGCGCCAACGCCGTGGACTGGCCCATATCAGGTGACTGGAGGATCCGCAAGCAACGGAGGTGTCGCATAACCATTTTTTGCTTGAGATGGCAGTTGAAAAGAATTTCGAGAGCTTCCTTCGTAATAGAAAGTCCGTTAAGTTCGCTGCCACTTTTTCAAAAGTCGACAAAGCATGATCTGCACTGGGGCGCCTGATCGCTACGCCGCCAGAAAACTCGTCTCGTCTCGTCTTTTTATGTACGTTTAATGAGGAATTGGAGCAGCTACCAAACAGGCCGCCAGTTGACCCATTTTGGATGGTTTGTTTCTGGCCTTAACCGTTCACGATGAAGGCTTACTTAGGGATAGGACCATGAGAGCTTGTGCTACCTGACGGTTCCACTCAAACAGGTCCTGATGACCCAATATGCCTCGTTATCGATCGGAGACGACTGTTTTAGCCTTTCCTCTCATTTTTTGCAGCAACTTGCAACATTAACCGAACATACCGACCAGAAACGCTGTTGAAGCAGAACAAAATAGATAATGGTAACACTGCAGTTTCCTGAGAGTTTCGCACCTTGAAGGCCTCCTTCGCATTACCCGTTCCGTTGTAGTCAATCATAAGGATTCCGAGCCGATCCTTCTTCGGCATGCCGTCAACACGGCCAATCTAAAAATCTCCGACTGTGAGGACATTACGGACTTTCCCCAACTAGAACACGTCCCCATTCAACTCACATTCAACACCAAGACCTCGTCCGGCTCCACTATGGCGTACACGGGAGTGACGCGGTAGAGGCTGTTGTCCGAGCAGGTGATCTTGATCGCAAGTCTCGCTGAAACGCTGCGAAGTGGAGGCGGACGAGGGGACCAACCGAGGACGCCTTACTTTTGCTGACGTTGGTGATGTTGTGTATGCTGAGGCCTCCGGTGACACTGAAGTGGGCTGTCCTTGGCGATATCGTCACGGCGGACTTCAGGTGGCAGCAGCAGGTGCATCCCGGTTCCCGCTCTCTGAAGCGGAACATAAGCGGAGTTAGGCATTCTTACCAGGGAAGGATTTCGTGCGAAGGTGAACGACACTGCGAGAATTCCCAATCTTCAAATAAGAGAAATTTGCGTGTTATTTTGCAAAACCTTCAACCTACCGAGTTCGGGCCTCTATAAATTTACCATGATGTTGCACAATCTCACAAGGCAATGCATTCCAAACATCGACTATAAGAAAAAGCAAAGGTACTGCCTCATAGGCCAGATATTTGATTCCTTGACATGGCAGTGTTTTTGCAATTTTTCTGTAGTTCGATGTTTAGAAGGTATTGCCTTCTGCGACTGTGCGAGTCTGTGGTAACATTTAAGGGCTCTTCACTTAGTAGGTTCAAGTACATTGCGAAAATGGAGCACACCTTTGTTCTGAAGGACGGGCAGTCACATAGTGGTATTCATTTTCCCCAACAGACACACGCCTGAGACCCTTCCCGGATTACGACTGAAATCGCCATCGTCAAGAGTCTCCACAAGTCAAGAACGAAACCTCATACACTAATGGTGGGCGAAAGAAGAGCGAAGAGCTCAGATATGTCTACTCACCTGGTCGTACATCGGGCCGAGCGAGCGGTCCTCATCACGTACTCCATGTCCGAGAGGGCAATGGCTGAAACCAGTTGTGATGTACATTCAGCGGCTAAGGAGTCCACGTTTCAACGAAAACGGCACTTTCCGCTAAACCCCGGTTAGCGGCTATACGAAATTTTTGATGGCACTTTTTTGAATGCATATTGGACCGAAGATCAATCAGTGAATGCGCGCTTCTCTAGTATGTGAAGGAAAATTTACGCGAAAGGGCACTTGAAGTTGAAGGAACCTGTACATGGTGGAACCCTCGACTGTCCATACTCCATCATACCTCTTCTGAATTTGTTCGAGAGCCCTCACACATCATGAAATAGACAATGGGGATCTCGGGCAAATTTGGGAGAGAAATGGAGGGGAGAAATCGAAATATACCATTTTTGTTTTGTTATTTTCAAACTGAACATTTCTTATAACAAGATCGGAACGGGTTATCCGATTTAAACAGACGTTCGCTCTCCAAGACGCATAATACAAATAATCAATTCAAAAAAATTAAGGCGACCTTTTGAATATTTATAATCCACTTGTTTAACGAAAGTGAACCTAGTGAACGTTTTATGAAATTTTTACTTTCCCTTCCTTAGAAGAGAACGATTTTACTCAAAGTGCGGGAAGCAGCAATTTTTAGTAGATTATAAGAGAAAATCATTAGAGGCCCTCGTCTGCGATTTATTTCGACCTACCTACTTGAAGGGGCGAAATGAGGATAGCTATTCTCTACAACTGCTTCTGGCGTGCCGTTAACCATTGTGTTACTTCATACAAACGGAATTTTCGCTATCAATCACATTAAAATCGCGGGATCCTGAGCGAGCGCGTGGCGTAAATCTTTTCTTTTAGCAGTGAAAAATTGCTGCCTTTCCCGCACTTTAAATCATCGTTTTCTTGAATGATAAATATTTCATAAAATTTCAAAGAAAGAGTTCACTTATTTGGGCAGATGAAAAAAAAATCCAAAGAGAGTCATACTAAATTTTCTATCGACGGAAAATTATTCTAACCTTTTTGGAGTCTCTGGTTTAATCTGGAAGAGGCTTGCTTTGCATTGAAAGGCGTCAGGCTTGCTTAGAACTGTCCAACTTGGTCCGAAAAGTGTCGTTTAATCAGATGCGAAAGCGGTATACAATTCGATTAGCTATCTGTTTCTGTTAGGGGTCTGAACCTCTCAATCAGACCATCACAGCGTCATATGTGGGAGACTAAACGAATAGTTGTCCAGGTAAGCTGTAGGCAGTACATTGGTTCGATTCAGGAAACGCTCTATCCGCCGGCCAAAGCTCTTTCTGTTCTGACCTTCAATGGTGGAATTCGTAGATCCTTCCTATTTTTCCTTCTGGTAGCCAAAATTGCTGTTCATTTCTAGCCTAAGCTAATTATGAAGGAAGAGTTCATAAAGTTCCCACTACTCGTGAGGAACAGAGCAATTTTGATTTTAAACAAGCCGTCCTTCATTTAAACCGCACTCCTTTAGAAATAACATGCATATTTTGCATGCCAAGTCAGGCGCATTTAAAGTTTGAACAGACGTTTTCTAGCCACGTTGAAATTTATTTACTCATTTGCATACTATTAGGTTGTAACGAATTAAATGGCACTGGCTCTCGCGCCATTTTTGGCGCGTCTTTACGCGTTTGATCAAGAACAAACCGTAACATGTGGCATATCGTTTAGAAGCGCAAACTTTGCTCTGCCGGTGAGTACCAAGTTTTCTAAGTGGGAAAACTTTAGAGTTTTATTGACTTTTTTGCAGATGGACAAAAGGGTAATCCGAGGCATTTACTTGTATGAATTCAAGCTGGGCACTACAGCTAAGGAGGCGGACGAGAAGATCAACGCCGCATTCGGTCAAGGATGTTCCACAATTCGGACGGCGTATCGTTGGTATCAGAAGTTCCGGAATGGAGATGAGAGCTTGAAAGAACATGAAGGTCGTGGGAGGCATAGTGATGTTGATGAGGACAAGCTGAGAGATGTGGTAGAGGAGGATCCACACAAAGGTACCAGGGAGATAGCGAAGGTTCTTGGCGTCAGTCACAGCACAGCTGCCCGGCATCTGAAGGAAGTTGGAAAGACCAAAAAGCTGGAAAGATGGGTGCCTCACGAGCTGTCTGAGGAGCAAGAAACCGACGATATGAGATCTCGTCCGCACTGCTTCTACGGAACGAAACGGACCCATTCCTTAATCGCATCGTGACCTGTGACGAGAAATGGATAATGTACGACAACAGGCGACGATCGGCACAGTGGGTGGACAGCGATGAGAGCCCCAAGGTTTTGCGAAGCCGGAATTGCACCAAAAGAAAGTAATGGTGACAGTATGGTGGTGTTCGCTGGGAATTATTCACCACAGCTTCCTCCCTCCCGGTGAATCCATCACGGCGGAGAAGTACTGCATTGAAATTGAAGAAATGATGAAAAAGTTGAAGGATATCCGGCCGGCCTTGGTAAACCGAAGGCGAGTTCTCCTTCTGCACGACAATGCTCTCCCCCATGTAGCACGAATGACGTTGCAGAAATTGAATGAGCTGGAACTCTACCACATCCTCCGTTTTCTCCCGACCTCTCCCCAACAGACCACCATTTCTTGAAGCATCTTGGCGACTTCTTGGTAGGGAAAGTATTCAAATACCAACAGGATGCCGAAAGTGCCTTCGACTATTTCGTCAGTTCCAGAAATTCTGATTTTTATGCTACTGGGATAAAAAAGCTTGTGTCACGTTGGCAAAGATGTGTAGAATCAGAAGGTTTTTATTTCGATTAATAAACTTGCCTACAAGCCGAGATATTAACTGTTTAAATTTACAGTGGTTCAGTGCCATTTATTCCGTTACAACCTAATACAAAGAGGCGCCAACAAATCAAGCAACACACGTTGGGATGCTGTTGCAGTAATACAGTAATGAAAAGAAAAAAGAAGAGTAAAGGCCAGATCCAGCGTAAAGAAAACCAGCCAGCTACAGCGGGATAGACGAATAAATTATCGTTTTTAAAGAAGATTTTGATAAAAAATGCACCT